>WUQG02451344.1:0-12899 GCA_011317285.2 Androctonus mauritanicus | reverse complement strand
ATATTAATTATTAATTGTACAGTTTATTCCAAATTTATTCGCCAGGGGGAGTTAGTGCTTGTTTCGGCTTACGTTTTGATCTAAGAATTACAATGAAATGAGGTATATCTACTGTTAACAATGTAAGAAAGAGATTTAGCTAAATCTTGACTTTGGAAAAATTCATTTACTTATTCTGCTTTGTGTATTCTGTTTTATATTATAAAGCAAGTACTTGTTATCAGTTGTTAATGTGTTATGCACAGTGTTCTTACTTTATCATAATTTCATTTGTCTAAATTTTTGTTTTAATATATTCTTAATTTATGTTTTGTGCATTTGTGTGTGTAATAAAATAATTTTAGTTAATAATTTTTAAAACTTATTTAAAAAACTGTGAAGGGATGAAGGGCCAAACTATAATCTTACCATTGAACAAAGACTTCAGTAAGATCAATGTTGAAATCATTGTCTAGAGACTACAAAGGCTATCCAAGCTATGATTTCAGTCAAGGACAGCCAGAAGGAATGTGCAAATTCATGCTAGAATTAATCAATTCCAGTGACATTGTCAATTTGCTATTGCATAAGTTGAGGCTGAAGAACACAATCATCATGCTGTTGCACAACTTGGATGTCTCAGAAGGATTCTGACTGAATTCTGCAATATCACCACCACTGAAGAACAATCTGGCCAATAACTATATACGTTTCACGAATCACACTTGACTCAAGCAAAAGTCATCTTAGATGTACAATGCAACATCAGTTTCCTGTAAGACATGCATTTACTGTCATCTCTTTACTGAGTGAAAATTTGTCTTTTTGCTAGTATTCATAATATGCAGTTTTGTAATTTAAGCACAAAACCATTTATCATTATAATTGGGAGATCCATATGAGAGAGTTTAGAACAACAATTGATTTACGTATGATGAGAGATTGAAGGAAAAGGATGTGAACATGAATGATGAGTGGTACAGAGATAAGTTCTTATCACTGTTTGGTGATTATGAGAGTGAATCTGCTGGAAGGACAGAGCAATGTAAAGAGGAAAAGGTGCAGATGAAATAAAAAATAAAAGATCTCTGTGTGAATAGAATGAATAGAGAGGGTATGAAAGGAACATATGTGAAAAGCTGGGTTCATTGTGTGAGAAAAATATGCAATTTAGAAGATATATGGAACATTTTAAGGAATGTTTTAAAAGAGTTGGTTGGAGAAGTGATAATAAGAAAGCAAAAGGAAGATGCATGATGGATTAATGTTTCATTAATCTACACATCTTCCACAAAATCCAATTTCAGCAAAGCTTGCTATAAGAGAAAAAAGTAAATTGCATCTCTGCCAGCTATCAGTATTTGGAGATATACAGGGTGGAAGAAAAGTCTGTACCTCTTCAAGTAACTTGATAAATATCATAATTTCAAAAAACTATTAATGCCAACAAATAGGAAGTTATGGGTGGGCTACCTGATGGTGACCTTCTAATGACCTGATTATGCCAATGAGGACAGTTGCAAATCCTCTCTCTCATAAACTGTAACACAGAGGGAAAAATTTCCAATTACAAACTTGTTCAGCATTCAGTTCTGAACACTTTTTAAAAAAGTTTCATCAAAATCAGATGAATAGTTTGCCAAAAAATAAAACAAAAACATTTTTATATACAAAAGGTTGACACTTATTTCTGTCATGTAAGTAACAAACCAACATCAAAACATAATCATTATTCAACAATTACTAAGGGGATTAATCATGTAATCCAAATAAATCCTAAATAGCACAAACAGCACAAACTCCCCTAGTGATTAATTTTTGAAATTAACTGCCAATTAATAATTAATATTTAATTTGTACTACAGTGCCACCATCTATCGGATTAATAATTAATTAATTAAATTTGGACTAAGGTGGCGCTATCTATTATTTAATAGTTAAACTAGAATTTTTGACTATTTTTTTGAAATTAAAAATTTGGCTTGGCCTAACTGGTAAGGCGTCAGGACAATGACCTGAAGTTCCTGGTTCGATTCCAGTCCAAGGCAAATTTTTAATTTTGGGAAAATAGTCAAAAATTCTAGTTTAATTATTAAATAATAGATGGCGCTACCTTAGTCCAAATTTAAAATTAATTAATTTATTAATCCGATAGATGGTGGCACTGTAGTACAAATTAAATATTAATTATTAATTGCAGTTAATTTCAAAAATTAATCACTAGGGGAGTTTGTGCTAAATTTAGGATTTATTCGGATCAAAACATAATACTCAAAATCAATAAATTGAAAACATAGAACCTAATCAAGCAAAAACTAATCAAGGATGGGCTCAAAATGTCTTCCACCAGCACCCAAGTACAGTTGAGTATGATGTTGGATGGAGTTCCTATATAATGCTCAATTGTCAGAAATTTCTGCAGTCTTCAAGATTTTTTAATGTTATTATGCAAGTATGAGAGTTAAATGCTAAATGTGAACAAACTGATCTTGGGCATTTCAGGGAATTGATGTTTGGTAGATCTAAGTGTTTCATTTTTGGGCAAACTATTCATCTGATTTTGAGGAAATTTTTTTAGTGTTCAGAATTGAATGCTGAACAAATTTGTAATTGATTTCCCCTATCTGTTACAGTTGAGATAGGATTTGCAACTGTCCTCCCTTGCATAATCAGGTCATTTGAAGGTCACCATCAGGTAGCACACCCATGACTTCCTATTTGTTGGCATTAACAGATTTTTGAAATCTATGTTTATCAAATTATTTGGAGGGGTATAGACTTTTCTTCCACCCTGCATAATTACAAATGATGACTAAATCAATATTTCTGAAGTTAAAATAATTATAAAATCTCTCCACACCAAAAAAAGTTTATGATGACCAAATGTCATGTTTAAAAGCAATGGATGTGCTTCCATCTTCTACATCAAATCTGACAACATTGATAACACTATAGCCAAAAGTACTATAAACTGAATTGATGTCAATATCAGATGATGTGCATTATGTCTCTGTTAAGCACACAGTCATAGCCCAAGATGACATAAGCTTAAGATCAATAAACTTATTTCTAATAGATTACACATTTTAATAATATATGGACAAAAAATAATCACAATTGGCTTTTAAATCATTATTGAGAATTACATCACTGACTACTAATTGCTATCTTTTTTGTGAATGATTACTGTTGTTTTCAAATCCATATGGAATATTGAGATTTTGAGTATCAATATGAAAATTCTTGGGATATTTTTCAATATAAATCTTTGTATCAGAATACTATCAAGACAAAAACTTTTTACTAGTAAATCATCAATATAACTGATATATAAAGAATGCTATAGGTATTGAATCTTAATCTACATTTAAAGATTTTAACAAAAATTATTTTTTTTCTTAATGTAAGTGTTAATATCCGGTACGATGTCAGGATGTAAGAGTGATATAAATACCAGTCAAAGGATGAATTTGTAGAGACTACACATAAATTAACACTATCAATTTTTAAAATATCTGTGGAATTAGATAAAATTGTTAATTCAAGGACCTTTTGAATTACTACAAGCAGGGATTAAAGATATTTGAGTATCAGCATGGGCAACAAAAACATTTCAAGACATGAATTTCTCTCTATAATTTGGTTTAATAACACATTTATTACAACTCATGTCAAAATTATTTTTACCTAGAGCAGTATCAGAAGTTTTATTTGTATCAATTTTAAAATTAATAATTTCAACCAATTTATCATTAAGCTATTAAAAATAATCAGTCAACTTTTGAATTGGTTTGGACATAGAAAGCAAATGAGTGAAGAGAGTGATGAAGTTAAGGTGTGCTAGCTATATGAATGATAAACACTGGTTTACATCAAGTGTAAGCATTAACATTTGCTTGTGCTTTTGTCATAGCTCCATCCCTTTTGTATCATATGTCTGTTCACATCTTTGTATTAACTATACCAAAAAATGAATGCCTGAGACTAGCATGTGTACCCTGACATTTCAACTCTGTTTAATATTTTTGTCAATGCTAGTGTTGTACATAGAAACTTTTAATTTATATTTACAAATGGCAGAGAGATATTCAACAAAATATGGATTGTGTTGAATATTCTTTCAATTATGATAAAAGTCAAAATATTCTACAATGTTTCTTTAATGCAGGTTTGCAAGGTAGGGATTTGATCCATGTTATAAGATGACCATATTAAATTGACAGTTACAGTTAGTTTTTCTAATGTTCTGAAAACTTCTAATTTTACAATCTTGAGTACAGTAAACAGAGCTGTGCATTTGGTATTTTTTAATAATCAAAATTGGTGTAAAGGGATATGAATAGGTAGTAAGCACATTTATGTGACATTAATTTATTGCTTACATCATACTATATATTTACATAAAGAGCAACAGCAAACACCAGAATTATATGAAAAATTAAAAAATAAAATAAAAATAATTGATATAAAATTTTTTTCGAAGGAAATTTTGAAATTTATATATATTATCATCAAAATTATTAATACGAATTCAAATTCCTATTGTTTTATTATAAATTATAATAGAAATTTTTGCTCATTTATATGAATGGGCAATCTTAAGCTTATAAGCTTGAAGTATCAATATAAAAATTCCTCTGAACATACATAAGGAATTAGATGGTTATCATTTATAGTTTACAGTGCCACCTGCAGATTTTTTTTATATGAACTACAATTTTAATTTTTATTTCTTAATTTTTAAATTATTATTAATGATAAAAAAAATTTGATTGTTACAGAAAACAGAGGATTAAACCTTTCCCTAATGATACTCTATTAATAAGAATTAGTACAATGGTTCAACTGCAAAATTGATATCCACATATCTAACCAGCCAGCTATGTTTCACTATTAATATATATGAAATGATGATAGTTCAGATTTTGTTATTGCTGAAAGATGTCAATGAGAAGTTAACAAGATAGGGGACATCAGTTATGTATTATATTTTTCTTGAAATTTTTTCAGATATGTTTGTGTCATCTCTTTGGAAGACTGCAATATATCCTAATCTGCAGTATAAATGACAGCATTATATCCAGGGAGCACTGTATAGAAATTTTCAATATTCACAAATTTCCAAATAGAATTTTTAATTTAAATGTTATTTAAATTAATATAATTTCTACATATATGTAAATGTATTCTAATATAGTTATTTACTGTAATGTATGCTGGAAAGCTCATCAAAATTGTTTAATTTTCAAATTGATGATTTTAAAAATTCAGGAAGATTACAAGATAATGAATCAAAAGAAATAATAGAATTTAAAAATAGGATTATTAATATATTTCAATGAATGATTAGATGTGAATGAAGATACTGTTTTCTCAAAAAAATAAATTTTTTAAATATAGAATTGTAATTGATTAATTTTAACAAAATTTAATCCTTTATTGAAATCTTCCTACATAAATATTTTATAAATTTAATGAAAAATAATTGCTTATTTAGATAAAAGTAGTTAAAAATTTGATATTTTTATGAATAAGTAAACCTATACTTTTAATTTTCAAAAGGCTTTATTAATTCAGCAATAAATACAGTTGTGCTGATATAGAGAAAAAAATCTAAAAAAAGTCATGCAAACATATCAAAACAAAAACATAAGCATACATATTATATTTCCATAAAATTCACAAAAATACTAAAATTTTTCTTTTTCTTACAGATTAATAAACAAACAAAATTTAGATTTACAAAACACATGTATTATCATTTAATTTTAAACAATATTTAACATTATAATTTTTTAATAAAATTATAAAATTTCTAATATTTACACGAAAATTCCTTTTATTAACAGATGCATTTTCACATAAATTAACCAATACTATTATAACATTTAAATAGTTTAATGCTATATCTTTTTCATATGTAAGCTCATAATTAATAGCATTTATTACAAAGATGATGATAAAAATTCATTACATGATAACATTTTTACTCAAAATCATAAAGTGTATCATGGGAAAGAATAGAACATCAAACATTCTAAGAAAACAAGTCAACACGATGCTTTGATGACAGTATGTTTTGTGGCATATATTTATAGCCCTATGAGAAATTTGCAGTATTAAAGCTTGTGCTTGGTATAATTTGCCTTAATTGTGGGAGAGCGAAGCTGAGGAAAAAATGATGGGTACAAGTGGATAAAATATATGAATAAGAAACATTGCTGTATGAAAAAAGAGTGTGAGTGAGAAGGAAGCTGATATGACTGTAAAGATAGAGTTGTATTATCTGAACACTAGTGTGTAAGAGGTTGTTTTTTTTTTTCTGCTTGTCTTTATATACATCCCATCCTCTCAAGAAGATACAAATAATAGTGGTATTATTGTTGTTTGTATATTTTTATTCCAGTTTGAGCTTGGATCATTTCTGAACTATGCACATAAATTGAATTCTCAAATCATGCATTAAATTAAATGAAAAAAATTAAATTTATTCCTGAGTCCAAAAAATTTTATCTATTTTTCATTGAAATATACTGGAGTAACCTTTAAAAATGTTAATTATCATAACACAATTTCTAAAAATTCAGTTTGGAATTCCAATAGCTTGCTTTTTTGGTAAGTAGTGAAGTGATCTGCAGTGATCAGATTTATAGAAAAGCATCAAGCATTTGTCTTTTCTATGATGATCTGTTTCATGAGATTGTTGGATTCAGAATTGAATACAAAAATCCACAATCTTTTCCACACAAAATTACCAAAAATTAATTAAAAATTATAATTTATATGGTGCCACTTTTAATTTAATTATTAGTATATTTGTTAATTCCAAGCTGGTACCAACATTAGTACAGTTACTTTCAATTATTAAAATTTCTCTTATGATTATCAATGGATTAATTTTAGATTTTAAAAGGATACTTTAATTGGTGACAAATGAACTTATCACATAATCAATGAACAATCAAATATATATTTCTATCTGTAGACTCTCTTCACCATCAGACTACAAATATAGACATGATCTGGTAGCTAAAATCATCAAAAACTGACTAGAAAGTACAAGTTAAAATCACAGTTTTTCATATTATAAATAATTCCTGATACAGTTCTATAGAAAAAGATACCAAATTGTATTGGGACAATGCAGAATCTAACAATTTTAACAGATTAAATATTATATTGGCAAAAATATAGAAAAATATATATTTCATATACATTCCCTCCCTAATACAAATATATACACTCAGTATTCATTGCCAAAATTGTTAAATATATAAACTTATGCATAAAATATAATAGACCAATGACATATGGATAAAAATAATCTAGTATCAGTTGTCATAACTGTCCAGTTAGGACAATTGACACTGGACTATTATATTCATGTGCCAGTTACAGAAAGTAACAGTTCTAAATACATGCAATATAGTTAGAAAATTCTTAGGTTTCTTTGCTTTTAATAATAATAATTTTAATACAGTTAAGCAGGTGGTAGTTTTATAATTGATGAGAGTTACATAGTAACCAAAAATGTTAAATATTTTTAAAGTGTTAAGTATATTAAATTAAAATGTTAATCTGCTAAATTGCATTAGAATTAAAATATATATTTAGAAAATTAATTAGTTTAGACATTGTATAGTCAACATTTCTCATAAGTACACAATAATTTTACTTCTGGGCTTAAGTCAGCTGATGCTTGGCTATGGTCCATTCAGTGACTTCCTAAAAAGGAATTTTTTTCAAATTTAGATTACATTAGCAAATATTAATGAACATATATTTTTTTAGAATTAATTTTAATATATGTTTTATTTATTAAAATTTGCTTAAATTTTATTTTAGATTCTTCAGACTCCAGGACTATGGGAAACTCATAGATCAGACGGTCTTAAATTGGATGAAAATATAAATCAAAATGAAGATAAAGGAAATTGTTCAAATTATTACTGTGTGATCTAGTTTTGTATGTTATAATTGTAAATATCTTAAGAAAGCCAAATGAGAATATCAGCACTATAACTATCAAAGTTTTTAGTGCTAAGAAAATCATCTTTGCCAACTGAAGGTTTTATGCATAAGATATGAAACTTGGAAAATCACATTTCCATATCAATGAAATGCCACATTTTTGGAAGTGGAAAACAAGTTTTAATTCTGATGAAATTTGTTCACTTTTTGTACATGTTAATTGAAATGTTGTGATTGGTTTTCATATATACTGCTAAGTTCCATTAGTATTTATATTCAACTTTAATACTGTCTTTTGAAATATCAATTTATTGCTTATTTAAAATTTAAATTTTTCAGTAAATTTATTTCCTATTTTTATATAAATGAAATATTTAAATTTAAATTAATTGTAATATTGTATAAAGTTTGTAGAAATCTAAACTTTTATTATTTCTGATTAATGATTATATTTTATAAATGTAAATATTGCACACAGTTATATTTCTAAAAATTAAGATAAAATATTGATATATTCAAATATATTAGAAAAATCTTATATTATTAGAATTTATTTAATGTAATTAAACCATCCAATTTGGAAAAAATTTATTTTATAATTATTATCAGAGAATTTTTCTATTATTGGTATTCTATAATTTCATTGATTTATTGTAGAAAATGTTTTGGAAATTAATAAAATATTTATACATCAGAAATAATTAAAATATTTAAGATTTGCTGTATAAATTGCTCACAAAATAAATGCCAATTTAAACTATATACTTATTATTGCTATATTTTTATAATTACTACATTATAATGTAATAATTATTAAAATAAATTATGGCAGGAACTACTGATGGCCATATAGACCTCAGGCCATAAATATTTGAGGAGTCACACACTAAAAGACTGAACTAGTGATGATTATGAAAAGAGGCTGCAGCAGTAAATGAAATTCAGTGAAACAAAGAGAAGATTGACAACATTAGCTTAACGTTTCAATATGAAAAAGTATAACAAATTTTTAAATTTTTATGAAGTCATATAGCAGTGAAAAATAAAAAACTCATTTTTTTTATTTTTCACTGTTATACGATTTCATTTTTATAAAGAGCATATTGATGATTAAGTTATTTTATCATTAGAAATCTTTTAATGGATCAGCCCACTTTAAACTAAAATTGGCTGTATTGAATAGATAGAAAATCAATGATTCTTGCATCTTAAGCAGTTAGTAGACTATTGTTTCCCTGTTAAAAGTAATCATTAAGAACAAACAATAGTATATCTTATTAAATTGGATTGTCATTTCAGAAAAATACATAAAATATGATCAGGGAAAATTCATATTTTTAAAACATGGGTATGTAGTCACTTTTAAATTTTGATATCTGTAACCTTAGATGACAAGAAGTCTTATAGCAACTCTGATTTGACTTGTATTTAATGGTTGATATTATCAAAATTAAAAAATATATTGAAAAACTATATACTTCATAAAAAGTATTAGTCTTATATATAACTTATTGTATTACAAAAAATTATAAATATTTCTTGCTTAATAAAAATTAGAAAATTATTCCAAATTTATTATTCAATAAACAATTTATTAATTTTAAATCAAATTATGCTAATAAAATACGAAAATTATAAAATTAACTGATAACATAATTTAGGCATTTGTAAATGAGAACAATTCTTCAAATCTGAATAATCGTGAAATAGTTAAATACAAGTTAACAAGAAAAAATTTTACTAAACGTGTTTAAGTGAAATTCGTCAATCAGAAATAAATTTTAGTTTACAGTACAAAATCATTTTTAATAGAAATATCAATAATAGAATTACATATCAAAAAAGTCAGTCCACAGGATTAGAGATAACGTTTGGTGAGCTCATTGGAAGATTGCTTTTGCATTACAAGCTCTCTCTTCTGCAACAGAGACAAATCAAATAGGAGGGGAAGTGTTTCAAACATCTCTTGAATCAAAAATATCTTCCCTTTTTGCAAAGATTTATTCTCAATCGTTATATATTTATGCGGGTTAGCTAGCTCATTCGCCGACAGATAACCTGGTCGAGTAACTAATGGTTCCTTAGTGATTGGATTATTTAGAAAATTTTTTCTTAGTTCTGGTGAACTTGTAGCGGCTCTGGTCAATCGCTTCTTAATTTTATATTTCATTTGATTTTTGTCGTGATAGCTTATTATACATACAGCCACTACCATCACGAATACCGTCCTAGCCGCGATCGACAGAATGACAATTTTCCTAGCTGTGGAATCTTGAATTTTAGAGATAGATGGGCTGGTCTTGGCAGGCTTATTTTCCAGTTGTGATATCACGGCGTTGTCCGATTCAAAACTGTTCCAGAATTGAGTATTCGGATTGACATTGTCGGCAAACTCTCGTTTTAGGAGAAATTTCGGGTTCTCTTTACGTATCGCCGCTTTCAGAAAAGGTTGTAAGCCATATTTCAACACGCTCTTAAATTTTTCATGTAGTAGTTTCTTCTTTGCAATATATTGACTATCTAGGTGAGAATTCATCTTGTTATATAGACCAATAATTGCAGTAGATAGATTTGGATCTGTAATTTCGTAGAGTTTTCCATCTACCACCACAGATTCCGAATTCGTCCAAATCGGAATTCGTAGATTGTCGGAATTTTCTAAACGAGTTATATTTAACGTTAACATAAATTTTATAAAAAAATTAAATCTGCTAATTACAAAAATATACTTCTAATTCGAAATCCTTTATTATTTTTGATTTGAACTTACCGATACTCGAAATGTCTTTATCTTGTAAATCTCGTCGAATCGACTTGGCAAAGATTATTACATCAAATGTCAACAAAATTAGAATGAAATAAATCACTTTTTTCATATTTACAAAAATAAAAGTAAGAAAAAATCTCATTCATATCATCAACGAACAATAAAACAATGAAATATTTTATTGTTTCCTTGTTTCGCAGTAGATTTTTAAGTTTGAAGTGAGATTTTTCTATGGAAAAAATTGTCATTATAAACAGTTTTATAATTTTGAATATGATTCAGGCAAATTAAAATGTAAATTGCTACAATTAAAATAATCAATCTTTCGCAGTGTTTACCTCGTAAAAATATTTTTCCTGTAAAAGCACTAATTTTTTATGCAGGTTCATAAACGACCAAAGATGTCTAAAGTGAAGATAATTGAATTTGAGACTGGATAAAAAAATAATCTTTTTAAAAATGGCGGATGTTCAATTTTATGAAGTTATCCTAACAATTATGGAATTATTTAAGAAAAAAAAAAAATGCCATTGATAATACAAAATTGTGCCATTTGATAATTATCTTCATAACAGTAATTTAATCCTGTATTTAACATTTTCAAAATAAATGACGCGTTCGAATAATAGGCAATTAGTTCTTTCCGGACTGCTTTTTTATTATTTAGCGTTTTTTTTATTCTTTTTAAAATTTCAAATTTATTTAGATTTGAATCAATAAGAAGTTATGAGAAAAATTAGCCAAATTAGAATAAAAAATGCTCTATAGGCATAAAAATGACAATATAAATTAAAAAAGAATTAGTGATGAAAAATGGGAGGACAAGACAGTCTTAATGCTTTATGTTTTTCTTTAAAAATCTTTAAATATTGTCTTAAAAATTTATGATTTATTTATTTTGACCTTGAAGATTTTTGAAAGTACACTTGAAAAGTACTTTTGTAGTTAAGTAATTGAAAAGCATTTGCACCCACATTTTATAATCAATTACTTTAATATTAAAATGAAGGATTGTCTAAATATCATTTTTTCCCCTTTTGTTTTGATATTACTGGTGGTTGCTTAGATATTAATACAATACGATATTCTACAATTATAACAAATGATATTTTGTTTATAGATTTTTTAGTATATAAAAAATGATAACTTTAAAATAGCACAAAATTTATATATTAAAATAAATTTAATTTAATAGTAAAAAGGGTTATTTTAAAAGAATAGAACAGTTTAAAAACGTAATGTACACATGAACAATTAAAAAAGAAAATTTTCAGATTTTTAGAAGCAATTAAAATTTAGCTTGTTGGATTTTTTAATCAAGAATATAGCAATCTTATGTTGTGAAATAAGAAAGAAATCTGTCAGGTTTGTTATATCTTGTTTTAATTATTTATTTCAATTCAAATTTTGATTTTAAACAAAATATTTTAAATTTAATTAAGATTACTAGGAAAAATCTGTTGTTTTAATTCATCATCGCCGCCCAGAAACTTATTTATATTGATCACTTTATGATAATATACAGTAAATGTTAACAAAATAATAAAGTTAATATAATTGTTTATTATGATTATATTTATAAAATACACACATATCGAAGAAAACATTCTTACAGAACAACAGAAAGGCTGCCGTAGAAGTTACATAGGGTGCAAAGAACAGCTGATCATCGACACAACAATACTAAAGCAAGTACACAGGCAACACAGACACTTACACGCAGCTTACATAGATTACAGAAAGGCATTTGACAGCCTACCACATTCATGGCTCATAGAGACATTACAACTTTATAAAATCAATACTACACACATCATATTTCTACAAAACATAATGCAACACTGGAGAACAACACTACACATCACTATAAATAACAATCATGTAGCCACAGAATCATACACATTAGACATGGTATTTTTCAGGGTGATTCCCTGAGCTCACTTTGGTTCTGCCTTGCCCTAAATCCACTTTCCAACAAACTGAACACATCGAATTGTGGCTACAACATTAGACAAAACCGAACAACACACTACACACTCTCACATCTTTTATACATGGACGACATTAAGCTGTACGCCTCAACACAAACACAATTACAACAGCTGTTACAAATCACGCACACATTTTCAAAAGACATTTGCATGGAGTTTGGCCTAGACAAATGCAAAACACTCCACATAGA
>WUQG02451333.1:0-12900 GCA_011317285.2 Androctonus mauritanicus | reverse complement strand
TCAGTGATGGAATATATTTAAATAATGCAATTTTTAACTTTATTTTTATTCATATTTAAACTAATACAAAAAAAATTAAAAAAAAAAAAAGCCGCTACAGGGAATAGAACCTGGGCCGTCCACATCACAGTCCGCCGCTTAACCGCCACGCCACGCCGGCAGTTGCTAACTGTTATAATTAACTTGTATACTATCGTTGCTTCGTTTTTCGGGGGTCATTTTCTTGATAACGGCTAAGCATTGGCCTCTAATATTTTACTGTGTTTTACTACTAATCAAGAGCTATTACAGAAATAAGTATTGTTCCAATCCGTTTTCTGGCTCTCACGCCCTCTCCTTGTAAGTACAAAGTGTTGTCATTAGGCTCGAATAATTTAATTAAGTACAAAGTGATCTTTTAAGTTTAATAAGGCAATAAACTTGCCAATTGTGGTTTTATTTAATTAAAAATTTTCTTCTAATATTGTCTAAAATTTTATATAATTCTCAAAATTCTTCATTATGCTAAATTATTGGAAAAAATAAATCTAATTTTCTGGAAATTGATATTGATTTTTAATTCTTTTTATTAAAAATTCATTAATTATAAATTTTATTATGGTATTTTAATAATACTAATAGGCACAAAATAATTTGACTTATTTAAATCATTACGTTGGTTAGTATTAGACATCTTCCAATATAACTACAAAAACTGTCATTATTCAAATTTATATACAGATAAAAAAAATACATTAGAGAATTATACAGCTGGAATAGCGTGTAATCATTTTTTATAAAGTTAAATAGTAATTGCAAAACTATTGAAAAATGCATTAAGTACATTATGAATATACACATTAATTTCAAGCCTAGCACTGGATTCTCTAGTTAAAGTGGAAATGAATTCGATCTTAAATATAATGATACACAGAATAAATTTGATATATTTATTACAATAAGTGAAGAAAATAAGCAAGGAAAACATTGATTTAAACAAATTACAATGAATAATTGATCAATGATCAAATAATTTTTCACAAAAGTGAAAATTTTTTTGCAAAATGAAAGTGGTATGAATTTATACACTTCATTAAATCAGAAATTCATAAACTGAAGATTCATAAACCAAGAGATACTGTAGTTTAAAATTTATTGAAATATTATTATTAATAATTTATATTTATTGATATTTTTTCTTTCATTTTCAATTATTTTTTATTTAATTTTTTTATAAATTTTCAAATTTATATCAAGAAATTTAAACCTCTCCTCTCATATATGATGGTTGAATATTGCATAATTCCCTATACTATATTCCTACTACCTTCTTTCCCAGAGTGTAGTAGGATTGGCATGAAAAAATGTTGGAAAGGATTGGTGGCAATGAAACAATAAAAATGCCACTTCTCTTTTAATGGCAGATCATTGTTTACATTAGTATTTTCTTTTCTTTTGACAAAAATGCAACAAAAATGAAGTAAAAAAATCAACAATTAACTCATTGATGACCAAGCCCATTTTAAATATGTGAATTGGAATTCAAATCAATATAAAGTTATTCCTGCATCTAACACATGCTCAGCTGTTTTGTACATAGCCTGGTAATGCTTATACAATCAATACAAGTGCTTCCATTTAGGAAAAAAATTTTGAAGTTATTTTTATTTTTTTCAAAGACTGAAGCAAATTAGCACTGATGTCATATTTCAATATTTGTTTATATAAGGGATTGATGTTTTCTAGATGATATCTGAGTTGTGTCTTTGTTAAAGGGGTTATTTATTTTATAATCATCAAGCAATTATAATTCAACAAATCCAATATAAAAAAACTGCAAAATATTTCAAAAATTCAAATAAAACAATTTTTATTCAAAAAATTTTATTTTTTTCAGCAAAATAGGAAATTATTTTTTCTCTTCCTAAAAATTTCAAATGAATATAACCAGTCACAAATTTTAAAAAGACTTTAAAAAAAAAAAAAAAAAAGGTCTGTCCAGAACAGCACAAATGGTGCTTAACATTGGATGTCATTATGTTAATAAAACATATGGCTATTTTAATAGAGTTAAGCAAAATTTTAAAAGCATTATCTGTAATATTTTTGTAAATTTTAAAATTTTATAGTTCATCATGTAAAAAATTAGTTTTTGCAAAAAATTTCAGTAATTAACTGTATTCAACATTTAATTGGAACAACATGAACAGAGTAATCTAGAATATAAAGAAAGAAGGGGAGAAAAAAAAGCAAATTTTCCAAAAAAATATTTAATTAAATAAATTTTCATAAAAACATTTAAAATAACAAATTTCATCCAGAAAACATTTGGGAACAATCATCAGAAACTTGTTATGGTCCTTTTTTAAAAACCATAAACATAACTGCAATAAACCATTTAGGAGTTACAAAATTGCATTTGGAAAATTCTGTTGTCTCAGCAGGATGCAGCATATGCTGTTCTTGGCATGAGATTAAAAATATGCTCATAAATTATATTTAACAATTCTATTTATCTATGCATTTATTTATATGTATGTATTGCATTTAAGTCTTGTTAGACTTATATGGCTTCATTTTAAATGAAAATTTTTGAAACAAATTAACTGCATAAATAGATGTTCATGTAAAAGAATAAAAAGTAATCAGCCCACAACTTGTATTAAAATCTGTGTTAATTTCAACAATTATGAAATAAAATATTTATTGTAGGTATGTAATATAACACTGAATATGTGACTGTCTGTAATTTTGACATAAATTTGCGATAGACTATTTTTGTTTAAAGATTTATTTATTTTATTTTTATTTACTAATTTTAAGAAAATTCAAAATAATGGATGATCCATTCTTGCATGAGATGATAAACTTAGTAAAAACAGATACAGAAGAGTCTGGTATTTTTAAAATCCAAAAAATTTGTTTAAATCAAGAAATATGCAAGTTCAATAATGGCCAAATTTGATACACATGAATATGACATTAGCAAAAAGTGTGGTCAAATGAAATTTATGAGCATAATTTAAGCAAAAATATGAAAATTTAAGACCATAATTGATATTTTTACAAAAAAAAGCAAATTTGCTTAATCAATTTTTCATTTGTTTTATGAAAAATCAATGAAAATAGACTTACACATCTGCATATCTCTGAACTGCATAATTTGGGTTCTACTGTGTATTCATTTTACAATTCTGACTCAAACTAAAAAAAAAATGAACTCTAAAAAATAAAATATTTGTGAAACTAATCAAAGAAACAAACACAATGCTAGTTATTAAAATAGAAAATAAATTTATTGTCATTAGCAGTTCTTTTTGACATTACCAATTCTAATGAGAAGATTGATGACAAGTCCTCTGTTTGCTTTTTCACTACCTGCAATAGTCTTCATTGATAAATCTTGTTACATATAGCAAATGCATGTGGGGATTTTGGCTTTCCAAGAGAAATATAATTTAATAAATAAAATGGATTTTAGATTTACATTGTTTATAACAAACAATAAGCTTCTGATTTTTACTCTTTTCAGTTTATCATTAAGAAGTTATGTCATAAGTAAACATTTAACAGTAATTCTTGGTGCCTTCAGAAGCCTACAATAAATAAATAAACTGAATAGAATGATAATGTAGATTATGAATAAATTTATAAAAGTATTGAAAAATACAAATGAGCTTTCATTTAAAATCAATACAGAAATATATGATGATAAAAATAATCCAACTTTACCTTATCTTAATTCTATATTCTCAAACTTCAACTAATTGTTTATTCCTAAAATTCTAATATAAGAAGTAAAGGACATCAAATTGATTCACAAATCTATAAAATTCATAGAAACAATAAATAATAAATGTGTTGAACATTGAGAACAACAGTTTTCAAATAAAAGTATCAATTATACAGGAGATTCTCAACCTTCAACAGTCTGATTATGACAATCCATACTTAAAACTGTGATTATTACAACAGCTTTCATCAATAATTTTGCAATAATGGTGGTTAGTTGACAGGATAATCAAGCAGCTGCAGAATAGAAACATACTGGCTTCCACCATTAGAATATTCATGTTTAATTGCAAGTTCCAAATTGTCAGATTTTTCAAGAGAGACTCAGGCTGTTCAGTCCTATTCTTTAGCTGACTTCTAACACTACTACTATGGGTGTAGACATCTTACACCCATATAGTAGTGGAATGCTTTGCTGATTAATATACAGTAAGAAAGAAATATATAATTCAATAGAAAATACAGGTTGTCCTGAATTTACAATGAGATTATGTTTTGATAATCCTATTGTAAATCAAAAATATAAGTTGAAAATGACAAATAATAATAATTTTATCAGTAATAATAGATAATGGAATATTGAATTCTTTAAGATGATATAATAATCTGGATTTGATCCTGTGTCCTTAAGATTATAAAATAATTGAACCAGATCTCCTAGGTGGTAACCTAGGAGATCTGATTACTTTAAAAAAATGTATAATAAAACAAAAAGTATTTCTAGCCAATATGCTATGAAAATAGCCAAGTTCAGAATATTGTGAGCGCCACTGTAAGATGAAACATAAGTTTAATGATTGTAAGTCAAAGACTCCCTGTATTGGTAGCCATATCAGTGTTCAATGCTTTTTTTAGTTAGATTTTTCATTTCAATTCAAGAATGCTTCCTGAAATATCTGTAAACAAATCACTTAATAATAAAGTAATTCATTTATAGGGAGCAATTTTAGATCCATTTATGGAAAATTTTTCTTGGTAGGTTTCATCCAAACATTGATATAATATTCTGCTGACTGTATCACAGATTGGGCAGTTTATAGTTAGGCCTGAGATGAACACCATTACATAGTAATCAGTCAACAATTGAGAAGTGATGTTGATTGGAAGATCTGAGTTTAATTCCTGGTTCCACACTTCCCAATTTTTCAGAAAAGGTCTGAGCCCAGCTTATTGAACCTCCATCCTTCATTTGACAGCTGACTCCACTATTGGTGTGGATAGCTCAAAGTGAGCATAGCAATGCCCTGCTGCTTAGTCTCATTGAGTAGAAAACAGTATAAAATCACATAGGAAGAAGTAATGTTAAAAAAATAATTGCTTATTCATTCTAGAAACTTGGATATATGAATATAACTTATGCATTCTATTTTTGTTTTTATCTAGTATTTTATTTTTACCTACATAGAATTGTTGATAGACATTAGATATGTATTTTCTTTGTTTTATAGAAAAAAATAGTGTTTATTCAATATTACTGTACTGTGAAACATTTTAAAAACATATTGAATACTCTGATTTTGGTAATTCAGGAACTTAACTTCTTTTAATAAAATTGCAATTTTCTATAGAATTATTAAAATTTATTTTAATAATTTTATAGAAAATCATGTTGAGAGTTATGACAGATTCGAACTATGATCTGAAATTTTTGAACACAACTCTGTTGTAAGTTGAGAACCTTCTGTATCTTCAAATTTGAAAATTGTCTTTCCATATTTGAAAATGTATATAATAGTTTATAGGTTTGTGAAAACAGAAGAAGAGAAATATGAAATATTGTAAAATATAGGAATACCTCACTTAGTACTGTTAATTGGTTCCTCTAAAATACCTCATTAAATGAATCCGCACTGAGTGAAACATTATTTCTATAGGAAAATAAGTAATTTGCTCCTATCAAATTTTATTCCAACCAAAATCAAATTTTGTTAAAACAAAAATATTTGTATATTTACCTTAATGAAAAATAATAGTGTGAAAAGTAAAGATAATGGAACACTTTTATTGCTTAATGTTTACAAAATGAAAACAAAAAATATTATTTTTTAACTAGAAAATCAGTCAGTTTTTTGTCTGTGATGAGGCTATCATAAAGACTAAAGGTAAGTTATCTCTGTGGACTATCTGCCACGAGCCTCCTCTCTTGGCAATTGAGTTTGTCCATATGCACGCACTAATCATTGTGCTTGACCAGTCAGCACCATTCATTTTGGAGTATTACAGTGCCTGCTGCTTTATAAAATTGCTGCTTAATAAAATCAGCCACTTTATGCAATCAAATCCTTAGGAACGGATTCAAATCAATACACTACAATTGAAAAATCGCCAGATAATAAAATCAACATGGCCGCTTATAAAAATCGTTTATTGCAAGGTGCAAAAACAAAAATCTCTTTTCTAATCGAAGTTTTAATTCAAAATTTACCAGTTCTCTGGTATTCCAATGCAGGTGTTTGACCAGTCCATATGAATCACAGAAAATGGGAGAGTGTAAAACAATAAAAGCAGTGATAATTAAATGTAATTATTGGCAATAAAATTTTCAGAAATCTGAGTGAAAACACTGCTTTGTTGCCTATACTGTACAGTATTTTAGTGAAAACATTTTGCTGCAAAATTTTTCCAAACCACATAATATTGAATCAATCCATACTAACTGAAATTTATTCCTCAAATTACTAACCGTACTATTGCGGGGTCAGCACTGAGTGAAGTCGCACTAAGCGAGGTATACCTATAGTGCTCCTTGCATTGGAGTCAACCGCCATAATTAGTCTATGTTTTGGAATATTATATAAAAGTTTTCCAAGATTGTCTATAGTATCTGTAATATTAGTTGAAGGTGCATAATAAACTGAAGACAAGAAAATAGAGTTACCAGGAAATTCATTTAAGCTTATAGCAATAGTAACACACCAGTTACATGAAGCTTTGTCAATAAAAACAACTGGTAATTTTGAATTAATAATTAAGATACAAGCCAGTGGTTTAGATGCTGGGTAACATATGAGTCTATATTTAGATAGAAAACCAACCACTTCAGAGTTATAATAATAGGGCTCTTGTGATAAAGCAATATCAATTTGGTGTTGTTCAATATATTGTACAAGATTGCCTGTAACAGCTTTAGAATGTTGCATATTAAGTTGAAGTATCTTCATATTAAATGTAAAATCCATATTTCCCATAATCTATATTTGCAATTAATTTTTCTTTTATCTTGATTGCTGTAGGGCAATTTATGTCAGTACCTCTATGATATATTTCAGGGTTAGTTATTTTTTGTCTCTGAGCCCATCTTATACAATTAATACATTTTATTTTATTTTTATTATTTTTATCTGGGCAAATTTTATAACAATGACCAATCTCACCACAATGGGTACAGGCTGGTTGCTCCGGTTTGCAATTTTTTGCAAAATGACCATATTTTCCACAGCTAAAACACTGGATTATATGTATACAATCTAGCACAGGGCAAGACCTTAAACCAATGAAAATTCTCTTTTGTTTCACTAAATTATATCTTATTTCAGGTGAAGTTTTTATAATCTAAGTTTGTTCATCCTTCAAGTCTTTCTTACCATTCATAGAGAATAACAGTTCAAAAGTCTGTCCTTGGCTAATGTAATCTCCTATAAGTTCATTTTGTTCAATCACACATTTCAAAATTTCTTATTTTGAAAGCTTATTATCAATATGCTGTATTTCTATTTTTGGGAGGATTTTATTTCTCTGTTCAATAGTAAAGTTACATTCTGAATGATTTGTAGTTTCGATTATTGCAATAACTTTCCTAAATTGTTCCTCACTTGGTAGTAGTATTTTAACTTTTCCATCTCGTAAGACTTGGCAATTTTCAACATTTAGTTTATTTTCAATAGGCAGAAGAGTTTTCAATAATTGCATCTTTGTATCATCCGTATTCATTCTGGATCCATGTTCATCCTTTGGCTTTAAAATTATCTCTTTGAAGTTTGATTTCTTCGTAAACAAATTCTTCTCTTGTCTGTCAATAATTCAGTATTTCAGCATAGGTCTTCTGAGATGAGAGTATGTTCTTTTCAGATTGTAATTCAATAATTCACTCCTGAGATGCTTTTATTCTTTCTAAGATAGTCATATGAAGTTCACTAATATGGTGAAATAATAATTCTAATTTTTGATTTTCTTGTTGATTTCTAGCACATTTATTGATAGTAGGATGTATAGTATCTTTAATTTCAGTTATCACTTCAGCAAAATTCATATTTTTAATTTCTTCTGGGGTTAAAAGTTCTCCAATAGTTTTTGGTTTATGGCCCATGATGTTAGGCTTAGCAGCTATCATAAGCCATAGAACATATTAGAAAGCGAGACTAAATATAAAAACTTACTGATTGAAGAATATGTAGCAGAATATGTTTCTGTAAAGATTATGACAAGTTTATAAAACAAAATATCTAAACTAATATTTAAAATAAAAACTAAAAAGTACAACACAAAGATAAATCTTACCAAGCGTCGCGACACCACCTAGCGGTCTATATTATGTATGATATTAAATTAACTTAAACAATAATAAACAAAAAATTTGTTTGAATCTCGATCATTTGGAATTTGTTTATTTGTATTTTTTGTGTTAATCATGCTAAAAGAAATTTAAAAATTAAATTTTTACTACTACAAAATTTACTATGCATAAATTATAACTAATTTCTTCATCATTGAAATAGCCCAATACTGGAAGTGATTATTGCTATATATGTATTGTAAATAAAACCTGAAATATCTTTATTGTACATATACAATTTTTATATCCCTTAGTGCAGATATGATCATGATCAACAAGGCAACTATTACAGTCTCTTATGACCCCTTGGAAATAAATTTTATTCAATAAAACTTATCTGGTTGCATATGCCATTGATCATGTTGATATGTTGTCATTTAATGTTTTCAGTTTGAAATCCAATGAATTGTTCATATGTCAGATTACTATGATAGAAATAGGAATAAACCAACCAGAGCTAGAAGTATAACAATATGAATGATTTGTCAAAATTTGAATTCAATACAATCTTGAAAAATTCAGGATAGATAAGAGGATATATATAAATACACATTTCCCTATATACAGTGAGAGTCAAAAATATGTTAACATGCAAATAAAGGGGCGAAATTACTAAATTTTTGATGTGCTAAAGACCAGAAAACAAATTATAAATTTATAGAATAAAATACAGCATTTGGGGAATAATGATGATAAAATTTAAGCAAATTATGCATGCAGAAAGAGTCAAAAATAAGTTAACACAACACATTATTGTACTTGTGTTGGTGAGTGTGTTGCAAAACTGAAATGTAATTCTACATATTTTATTGTTGGCATTGCTTAGAAAAGTCACTAAAAGATAAAAAATATAATGAGCCCAAAAGTTTCCAAGATTTCAGAGGATTTGTGAAGGTTAATGGTGAGGCTAAGAGAAGGAAAATCGTTACGAGAAATAGCAAAAGTGGCTAAAGAAAGTCATGTAGATGTAAAAAAGGTTATAGAGGAGTATGTAAGAATAGGTAGCATGAAGAATTTAGTTTGCTCCGGTCATCAAAAAAGTTATCTGATGCAGATGTGTGTTTTGTTACAAGGTGTGTCAGGAAAAAGCGCTGTTAAATTAGCTGTAGAATTATCTGAAAGGAATGAAATATCAGTAAGTGCTAGTACTATTTGAAGGGAATTAAATTCTAATGGTTATCATGATTGTATTCCTCGGAAGAAACCACTCACAACAAAAAAAATCGCATTAAAAGATTGCAGTTTGCAAAGCTATATGTAAACAAGCCTCCAGAGTTTTTGAAGAACGTCCTGTTCACCGATGAGAGTAAATTGGAAGCATTTGGAAGTAAAATAAGGTAAAACATTTGGAGGACAAGGAATTCTGAGTTCCAATCGCAAAATATTGTCATCACTGTCAAATATGGAGGTGGTTCTGTCATGCTTTGGGGTATTATCTGGGACCGGGAAAATAGCTTTTATCGACACCACGATGGATAGATTCGGATATTTAAATATCTCAAGAATTAATTTATTACCGAGTGTTGAAAAGCTAGGACTTACAGGGTCATGGATTTTCCAACAGGATAATAACTCGAAACATACTGTTCGTATTGTGCAAAAATGGTTGCTATACAAGACCCCTAAGCAACTGCACCCACCCCCACAATCGCCAGACCTTAATCCCATAGAGCATCTATGCGAAATTTTGAAAAAAATCTGAGTAAGCATTATTACAAGCAAGCAGGGCTTAAAAACTGCGTTAGTGGAGGCATGGGACAATATACCATCAGAAACAATGGAGAAACTTGTTAGATCTATGCCAAGACACCTTGAAGCGGTCATTAAGGCTAAAGGCGGGCCTACGAAGTATTGAAGTGTCTTTTTTTTGTTTCCTTTATTAATAAACTGTCTTTGCATATTACTGTTAACATACTTTTGCAAGTGTGTGCTGAAATGTTTAATATAAAACGTAAAATATACAAAGAATTGACTTTGTTGCAAACTGAAACTTTTGTTAACAATTTAACCTTTGGCTTTTTTATTTTACAACAATAAATAAGTTTTATTGAATAAATTTATTTCCATTTTTCTCTCAATTTTTAGATGTTAACATACTTTTCATTCTATATGTAGGTATATATTTCATTTGCTGATTTGTTGATTAAGAGTCTTTAATTACAACTACATATTATAAACTTATATAATTTGTTTGTTTCTTGGTAATAAAGAGCCAGTTAAGAATCTAATACATATGTACTTGAAATTAGATTTGGAAATTTATAGATATCCCGACTTACGTTATGACTCCCGGTCCCACCTCTTACGTAACTCCGGGTATTACTGTATATATTTTTTTTATCTGGCAACAATTATTAATACCGTACTTCTTAAGTAATTCGGTTATGCGCATGCCTAATAACAGGTTGTTTGTGCGTTTGAGAAATTGCGGTTAAATGTGGAATAAACAGAATGAATTATGTTGTTGTGAATATATTAACGATCAAGGCATTCACAGTCATTTGCTTTCCGTGTGTTGCAATTGTAAACTTATTGATGAAACTTTTGAAAGGTTAATTTTAATATTATTCTTTCTATAGCAAAGTTGTTTATCATATATAGTACAGAATTGTCAGTTTCGTGTATGGCAATTGTTAATGATACATTATTATAGTTGAACAGAATTGATTGATTAAAAGTTTTTATGACAGGTATATCATGTTCAATTCAAAAAATACACAGTATAACAAAATAGAAAAAAGTTGTGTAATTTTTGAAATAAAATTATTTTTATGAATAACTAGAAGCTGCGCGTAAGTCAAAAATATTTTTCAGAATATCATAAAGTTTAAATGTCTCTGTAAAATGTTTGAATTTTCTTGGCCAAATTCTACCATTCCTCTTAAGACGCACCGCAGTTTCTAGTACAGTACTACCTAGCGCTAAGGCCGTATCCCAGGTACAAGCGGTGCGGCGCTTGATACTACAAACCCGATGCTACGTTACGATAGATAGTCTATCTCGCGAGAAGAGCAGAGCATCAATAATGAAATCGTTTCATTATTTAGCACTGAATGCCGATTATAATAATAGTTTGTATTTCAGCTACAAAAGAATACAGCAGGCGATACAACGTGGCTACGATACACACGTTGAACGCGTCGAGGTTATAGCTATTGGTTTGTATTCTATCACTCGGAGTATCGCATCGTACAGCGTCGCGTCGCTTGCTCGTGGGACACTGCTTAATTTTTAATTCTTTGTAGAAAGTTAATGATTCACTCCACGACATGTGACTAAATGTGCGATCGGCGATCCGTTGTATAATGGAATTTTTGTAAAAAGTTGAATCGCCTTTTTTTGTCGCTGGTAGATGATATTGGATTTTGCGGCGCGCCGCGTCGTCAGAAGGTAAGTAAATTATCATCACAATTGTAAATACTGTATAATAAACTTTTGATAATTCAAATTAATTGGGAGAGAGATAATTTAGATTAAATGATAATATGGTTTAGTGAAGCAAAAGATAAATATAACTCAAATAAATGGAAAATATATGCTTTAGATAGTTCTGATAAAAATAATATAGAATTTTTATTTTAAAAATAAAAGCTCTATAGTGATATTTATAAGAAGACAATGCAATTCATACTAGTTTTACTGCTTTGTAAGTATTGTAATTCTAAAAATACTAAAAATATTGTAATTGTCAAGGAAGACAATACATTTATTCATCAATAGAATACAGTATAAGATATTTAAGATCAATATCATACCAGTATAAGATATTTAAGATCAACATACAATATATCAAACATAAATAAAGTAATATGATCTTTTAATTGTTGTAAACAAACATGTTTGGACTTGAATCTTGCAAATTATAATAAATTTTTATGCTCTGTACCACAAAAAAAAAGAAATTTGGAAAATTTTTTACTTAAATTTAGATTTATGGAGATCAAATATAGATTAGTTGGGGAATAC
The DNA here is from genome assembly GCA_011317285.2 of Androctonus mauritanicus. Lineage (NCBI taxonomy): Eukaryota > Metazoa > Arthropoda > Arachnida > Scorpiones > Buthidae > Androctonus > Androctonus mauritanicus. Next base: position 611 of record WUQG02451333.1, on the reverse strand, counting down.
CTGTATATTGTATAAATATATTATATTATGATAATTATTGTCTCTCTCCTGTGTTGTGTCTAACTTAGAGTTTAGACAAAATATTGAAAGATTATTATCTACTCTAAAACAAATTAAAACAGTTACAAGCTCTCTTCAGCAAGTTAGAGCTTGTAACTGTTTTAGCCTATAAGTTAAGACATGCTTGCCTAAATATTTCATTTGCCTGATTTCCATTTTCTCAAATCCTCCTGTCTGATTTTAATTTGCTGAAATCACAGTTGCTCAATCATGCTTCCCCAATTCCAATTTCCAAAACTGCACTTCCCCATTTCCCATTTACCTGAATATTTTGTGTAATTCCTAGTTGCCCAATTCCAAATATTGCATAAGTTGAATTGAAACAAAATTTTTCTATTTTTTCTTTCAATTTTTGACTTTAATTATTAATTTTAAAATAATGCATTGAATTTAAATTGAATAGAATTTGCAAATTTAGTTTGTAAAATATTATTAATTATCAACAAATTATAAATAAATGCTCTTAAAGATTTGTATATTGTCTGTCCAACTTAGTTGTGTGGGTTCAGACTGCGCATGTCTTAGAATAGACTGGTCTATTGTGTAAAAAA
>WUQG02451322.1:0-12904 GCA_011317285.2 Androctonus mauritanicus | reverse complement strand
TTAATAAATGATTATACATATTTCTATTGTTAAAATAATTTTCTTCTTCGTATGTCTGGATTCTGAATGTCACTTATCTATGCCGTCTTTATTAAAATTTCGCCATTATTTCAAAAATTCGCATTTGGTATAAATGCAATAAATTATCACATTTGGTGTTAGAAAATCCTGACTTAACTCTCTCCACTCGGCAGTTAAATCCTGTTTAAAGCCGACCGTTTAGGTCTAACACGAACAGTATCCATTTCTCAAATATAATACAAGAATTGTATATCCAAACTAAATATTATATTTTGCTTATATAGAAGCAGAGAAAATTTACATAATATGAAACAAATTGAATTTTGTATTCCAAATATTTAAGAAAATATATATGATTCATGAAATTGATTTTTTTATTCTTGCTTCTCATTGAAAATACATGAAAGTAGATCATATTCCAATATAACTATTAATTTTATCTGATAGATTGATTATAATTTATTATTTGGATTCCAGTCTAATTCCGCTATAACTTATTATAAGTCACAAAGTTTTCTTTTCATATAATAAAATTTCCATAATTTTACTTTCATAAATCCAATTCAAGAGCATAATTTATATTATCTAATAATTGAGACAATTATTTCTGTTTGTTCCTCATCTGAACTTAATATACTAGAACATGGAATTATATGTGATTATAAAGAAAAAAAGTGGGATAAAATGATTTACGATACGTAAGAATTTCATTGGAAATGGGCATTCAACTTATATAAGTTTATTATATACTGTACATTATAAGATTAATTATTATATGTTCATAAATCAATAATTAATTATGGAAATAAAATGAAATAAATCTAACTGGAAAACGGGAAAAAAATGCAATAGATAAAGAAAGAAGCTGTAAAACAGCATAAAGTATGAAAATATTACGTTATAATTTATCCTTCTATTTTAATTAATATAAAATTCAATAAAACGCTGTTAATCCGGAATGACAGCTGGGACTGATTGTCCGGATTAGAGAAATCCTGGATTAACGAAAAGTAACGTCTCAGTGCCGATCTTAATATTAACAACCTTTACGAAAACCTAATACTTTTTTTATATTATTTAATAATTTCAGTAATTATATAACATTATTTTAAATATGAATGAATAATATTTATTTATAAAAAGATCTGCAGTGCAAAATTAAACACGTTTAATAAAAGATCTATAGCATACGTAGATTATATCATTATGTTACTACTCGATATTTAAAAAGAATGGCATCTAATATTAATTGAAAGAGCAGATTTTTTTCATTTATTCTTTATATTGCTTTTTTGTTCTTATAATTGCGTACTATCAAAATCAATGGTATCTGGATTAACGTATTACTAAACCACGTCGGTAATTAATGTAACAGTGATAAAAATATACGAATTAGAAATACAGTATTTAATTTTAACAATAACCTGAGTAGATTCCGGAATAAAATCACGAAAAATTTTAAAGTTCAGTTCTGTTTTCTTGTTTAGTTTAAGAATTGTGTACAAACTTTTCTGATTGTGACTCCGCTTTTCAAACATTAATTTGATGTGACTCCATCCTCAGCCGCATATAAAAGCGATAGCTATCTATTATAGTATTTATTACTGTTTTTTCAAGGGATACACGACCTCGCTGATCACTCATCAACCTATTCGAGTTCGTAGCTGTATAGTTTCCTTATCGGCCTTCCGCCAGCAATAGTTTAATAGTGTTAATCCTTCAAAAATAACTACTGTAACTATAATAATTAATTTTGTTTGTTGTTTATTGTTGCCGATTTTAGAATCAGAAAATAAAATATTTCGGAAGACAAAATATCCAAGGATAGATACATCTAAAGTTTGAGATCGATTTTTACTGAGTACTCTCTCTCTCTCTCTTCTCTTGTTTTACTCTTTTTAAATGGAGATTATTAATATCAAACCACGGGATCATTTATATCTGTGAAGTGGAGGATGGGGATTCAATGGATTAAAAAATTCTGAAGTGTTGGATTCAAATTCGATTCCTGATTCTCTAAATGAAAGTCTAGGATATATCCTCACTATCAGTCAGCAATTTTGAATATAATTGATCGTCTAATTTTCTTTTCTCTTAACTACCCATCATATTCATATCTTCAATGATTATTATTGAAGATGTGCGATTTAAACGTTTGACATAGAAGTAATCTAATCAATCGGTCATATTGAATTTCATAAAATTCTATAAGTTTAGTTCATTAGCAATATACAGTACCAAGAAAAACTTAATGCTTTGAGAAAAACTTTTTTAAGAAAATATCAATACACATAACAAAAAACTTTCAAATTTTATTTAAAAAAAAAATCTATAAAATTCTTGAAAAAATTGATTATGAAAATTTCATTAATATATCTATATTAATTAAGTTATTATAACAATTAAAAGTATCTACATTTATATATATAAAACGCTTACGGACCAGATATGTATATATTTTTGTACTTTTTGTTTGTGTGGATGTATTCAAGATTTTGAGTACCAGTACTGTATTTCCCGAAGATACAGAAACCTGAAGTTTGAAGATGTCATAGAGGGACCACTGAACTAGTTTGAAAAAATTATGGTAACTCGAAATTCCATTCCAAAGAGGAAAGGAGAAGGCTAAATTTCCAATATTTATTTTATGGCATAAAAATTGTTATTTTTCGACTATATGAGTGTTTCATGCTGATGAAAATATTCCTTCACATATTGATTGGAAAGTTTGCATTCAAAAAAAGGTCACAAAAGTGGTTTCCCCCAAATTTGACGGATTTTTAATGTTAGTTCTATTTTTACGAAAATCAGTATATACTGGTTTTTGGAGTTACTAATAGGAATCTGGTGATAGTTTTTCGAATTCAATATGATGGATCCAATATGTCGACTCGAAATTAAACGGATATTTTAATTTAGTACGAATTTTTATGTTATTAGTTATATTGACTATCTGGAAACACTATGGTTTTCCATTCAGAGGATCTGGCTCGAATCCAGGTTCCATTTCTTGAAAAGCATTTGATGATCTGGAATCATGCTGTCAGTTGCCATTCCGAATCCTTTGATGTAAGCAGCCTATATTATAGAAATAATAACAAAATATTCAACATAATAACAAAATATTCAACATAATAACAAAATATTATAGAAATAATAACAAAATATTCTTTACATTTTATTAAATTAGAAATAATAAAAATAAATATAATTAATGTTTGCAAATAGTATATATCTGTTATAATTTATTTTCCTAGAACATTTAATATCCAAAGCTTATAAGAAACAAATTATAAGTCATATTTTATATAAAATATTTTAAATAAGTATATATTACATCTGTATAAACAGAATATTCTTTACATTTTATTAAATTAGAAATAATTGTTTTATTCGTAATAATTTCCTCGCAAGCCGCAAATTTGTTTTATTAAATATACAGTATATTTAAATATTTATAAATAAATGAGCCTTGCAAACATTTATTTTCGATATTAAATGTAAGTTCAAAAAAAAGTATTTACTTTAAAAATAACAATTTCAATTAGTCTAAAAATTTAAATTTAAATTTTTGTTTAGAAAGGAAAAGACTATCATCATTCACTCTAACAGAAATATATATGTACAGGTTTAATTTAAAAATATATACATTATTTAAATATTCAAATAATTATTTTAAATTTTTGGAATAAAAGTAGAAATCAATATTTAATTTATTTTAATTATTAATTTTTAAATTTTACAGAAAAAAAATTAATTTAACGTCTCCAGTCGAATTTAATAAGAGAAAGGTTAAAATTTAATCTACGTAATTATTTTGTTTACAGGTTTCCAGTTTCGTTTGCTATTTTTCTGACTAATGATTCGAATCATTGAATGTTCTCATTAACGAAGAAAAAACATTTGGAATGAGATTTGTACTTATTAACTTCATTTTTCACGATTTTACATTTGAATAATCTTTAATGATTCCGATTCATTTTTAAATTCCTTCAGTAATTCGCCGAATTATATTATACTTAAGGTAAACTTCTCTCATCTACAGGAAAAAGGAATTATTTTGTCAAAATTAACAAACTTCTCTACCGATTCATAAATCACTTTGAATTTATTGTAATTCCAAGATCAGTCTGTTCAAAGATAATAATTTCTAAAATCATAATTCTAAATATTATAAATCTTCAAAACTACGGATTAAAACTTAATAATATTAAATTATCGTCTAGTTTTAATTTACTTAAAATATTTCACCAGACGGATAATTAATGATTGATTATTTCCGGATTTCCTTTTAGCCAACTTCAATTCAGATTAATTCATTTTTAAAATCTCTCCTTGAAATTCTCGTTAATGGTAAAGTTAGGAGAGTAGGATGCTATTAATTACGTAAAATAATAATCGAAGTTTAGTTTTATTAATTTATTAGTCTGACTATAATTCATCATTTACGAAGTGGCGAATTACAGAAACTTCCTAGAGAAGTATCTTCTGACATTCTATAGACGAAAAGAAAGTGAATTTATAAATTTAATCTTTAGCTTCTTTTGAAATTAAATCAACGTGATATTAAATATAAGAAAATCTTCAAAAACATATGGGTTAAAATTATCAGAACATCCCAAAAGTAATGTTTATAATATTAAGTTTTGAAAGGATAAGATGCTAATTTAATCAAATATAAATTTTCCATTTGAATCAATAATACTCTCCCAACGTTATGAAAGGTTTAAAAATCCATGTTTAGACAAGATGAGACACGTTTGAACAAGTACAGTATAGAAAACATTACTTTTGGAATAGCTTGAAATTTACATGACTTCAATATGCAGGAAGGATATTCTAGAACAGATAAGATGGCTTAATAATTTCAAAGAAAATTTAAAATATTGTTCATTATTAATCAAAATCGTATGTTTATTTGTTTATTTAAACATACGATTTTGAAAGACGATTTGGAAAGAGTTTTTCCTCATTATTTTTTACTGAAGTCACAGACAAAAATAGAAAACCCACGCTTCTTTCACTAATAGGATGTATTACATTTCATAAAGGAAATACTATAAGTAATACATCATAATTATTGTCAAAATTATATAAAAAAAACTTAGTAAAAAGTTTTTAGTTGAAAATATTTCACTGTAAACTGAAATTTTAGATGTGAACGAAGAATTCATTATCTTTTAAATGCCTACTATTCGCGTTACACTTTCCACAATTACGCAATTTTGTTTTTCACGTACTTTTGTGAATTTTAAAAATAATAAAAGTGAAAAATTGTAATATTAAAGAAAAAAATAACGTGCTTATTATTTTACTGAAAAAATACTAATTAAATATCTACAGTATAAATTTAAAATTTTTAATTATCATTGCAATTGCAACTGATAGGTAACTGAATTGTGAGGCTATATATGTTAAAAATAATTTTTTAACTCTATCCACTTATTCAAAACTCCATTATTGGTAAATACAGCTTATAGATGATATAATTATATTAATCATCTTTTGTAATTCGATCAAACCAGGAAGATTTAAATATTTCGAAAGTCTTTCCTAAGACTATAATCAGATTAAGTTCCTTTCACTACTGCCAACGACAACGACACTTGTCAGTCTCTCGCTTCGTCAAGGTCGCTTATATGTTCACACTTGTTTCTGTTAGTTGTTTTCGTCCTGAAACGGTCGGTGTCGCTAGTCGTTCTGATCTTGACCAAGATTCAAGAGTTAGTCGTTGTCGTCTACTTCGACCAATCAGGAAGAAACATTTTTTGTAAAATAAAATGGAGGAAATTTTGATTTCGGCCGTTTCGAGAGAGACCTTGACTGTATGATGCTATTCGTAAAGATTATTGGTATTTATATGAAAAAAAACAACAGCTGGAAGGAGATTGTTTTTCAATTGCAATTCCTTCGAATAAAACTTTTTCTTAAATGTATCAAATAATGAATGTAAACCTCAATTAATTAAAAACTTATTAGACAGGGAAATTCTTAAATTTTACGTGAAATACAGATTATAAGCAATTAAATGCACATAAAATTGTTATTTTTTTATATAATAAATTTATTTCAATCGATAAATTATCGTAGTGTTCTTCGAATAGATGTGAACAACTAACCAGGTAAGCGATAAGCAAAAATAAATAGTTTTTGTCTTTGGTTGTTATCTTTAGTCTTTGGTCGCTATCGTTGGCAGTATGAAAAGAGCCTTAGAGTTAAGCAGCGTGATAAGAATAAACATAATTTAATTATATTACAAACCCATTGTGCTCGTAGATTCAATAGGATATTATATTGTTGTTTCCTACAAGTTTAAGCAATAAATCAAAGAATACTTTCCCAATATTACATAATAAAGAGTATTGACTAAAAATTATTGGGATATTGAGATAACGTTTATTCATATATTGTTTATTTATTAGAATAATTAATTTTACTTTCAGGAAATTGAAATCATAGTTCCAAATTACTAAAATTTTATATATTAATTCTGTATGCATAGCTAAACGAGTCTTGTAATCCATTACGAAAGCCAAGATATCGTAAATCGAGGAACTATCTCCCCTAGGAAATAACACAATAATGTTTAATCTCGTTCCAAACACCTGGAGGAAATTTTAAAATATAGTGCAATATTGCATAATAATCTGCTATTTTCTGTGTTTTAAAGGTCAGATGATAGTTGGACAATACTCTGTCCTATTAAATGAATTCAGAACATTAATACCCTGCAGTCATTAGCAAAATTTGTAAGATTTTATTCAGTTCATTATAATGCTATACACTAATAAGAAAGTTAATTACAGTATGTAATTTAATTGGTTTTGTATAATAAACTTCATTAATAAACAAATTGCACTAATAACTTGTAATATTAAAATGAAATATTTGAATTGAGTTTCGGGAGCTTGAAATTAAAATTAGCATTACCAGGCTCCTTCTCTAAAGAATTGAAAGAATATTTGATTACCACTTATATATTGCCCCTCTTAGTGAAGATTAGAGTTCACTCAGTACTTCTGACCCGCATGTCATAAAAAGCACTTAAAAAGTTTCTCTTTTTCATCTAAAACCTACTTCTTTTTGAGGATCAATTCAAATTTTTCTCTTGCTGTCTTCTCCATTTTATATTCTTCTAGCAGCTAAGGCTTCCATTGTCAGTTTTATTTGTCGATATGCCAGTATGTGCTGACAATCCAAAATGGTATTTGCAGTATATGGTGAGATCCATTATATCAAGGATTTTACTGTATGTAAAACATAAAATTATTTCAGTTTATGTTCTGTAATTCTTATCACTCAAAATATTAACTGTGGTTTAGTAAACTGTTTATAATTATTCTGTCAAAAAATTATAAAGTTCCTATCGAGTTTCAAATGCATATGTGGACTTATTCATTGTTATTATTATGCTCTATATAAAATTTACTAAATTCAAATTTTATAGATTACGTTATTTGACATTATTATTATTCTATTTTACGGAATATTTTATTTTATATGTGAGATATAAAAGTAATATATGAATGTAGAAGTAACCGAATAGTATAAAACTTGTTTTCTTCTCCGTTTGGTACTGCCACCTGTTAAAACTTGTTATAAATTTTAATTGCTAACTTTATCATATCCAGGAAAATACTGCCTTCAATAGGTTAAAAATGATGCATTGTGCAATTTTTTAACGCATGAATAGTTCATTAATGTGGAAAATAATTTTTATATTGTTATTTCATATTTGTAGTTCATTTTTTTATAATATTCGATTTCGCTTTTCTTAACTTTATATATATATATATATGTACTGTATATATATTTCAAGTCATAATTTAGTGATTAAATAAAAATAAGAAAAAAAATTTGTGTAGCATCTTAATACTTTCTAAAGAATAAATCCATTAAAATATTATATTACTGTGGTTTTAAAATATGTTACTGTGGTCAATGACTGACAGATATCATCATAAAGTCCGCCAAAAAAAAAGTTATCTTCACAACTTTCTAAATTTTCTATAGAACACAAAATTGATCTAATTTATATTCGTATACATTAAATTCAAAATCCATACAGTATGTTGATAATGAAATCTTTTATAAAAAAAAAAACAAAACTCGCATAATTTTAATAACATCTTTGTTTTGTTGTTTTTCCTACATTGCAGACAAAAGTAAGAAAAAAAATGCAATTCTTTTTACAAAAAAATATGTTGAGAATGAATTGCCTACAAAAGATATTAGAAAGAAAACAATCTTTCCAAATATAAAATTCCAAAAATATACCGGTATTCCATATTTTTATAGGATTATATATATATAATTTGAATTATTTAGTATATTAAGATAAACACAAAAAGTTTTCTATGATATTACATATAAAGTACTTATTCCATTTTATATACTTTATTATGGAGAATTCGAATATAATCAGTGATTCATAGTTATGAGTCAAGTTTCCAAAAAAGAAAGATAAGTTTTAAATCATTTATTTGCATATTATCTCATAAAAAGAAATACTATGCGGTATAATATAGTTATCAAACAAACGGTCAATAGTCGAACCTTAATTCAATTTCGCTAATTGAAGTGTACGACGTGGAGATCAAATTATTTCTATAAAGCGCTAAAATAGCGAGATTAGATAATTGCGTTAAACAATAAACAGGAGAGTTTATCGTATTGTGAGCAAACAAACAGCAAGTTATTTATCTAACTGTTCCATTTATATATATATATAGTATATACGTATTGTGATTTATAATTATTCATTATCGTTATATTTATTGCATAAGTACTAACTTGCATTAATTGGAGAGTGATTTATTCTAATCCCGAGAGACTTTTAAAAATGGACGATTAATGTCCTTAAAATAATATTAATTTAATTAAAAAAATAATATCAAATTTAATTTGTGTGTAAAGAATATTATTGATAAAACAAAACTCTACAAAATACTTTTTTCCTTATACTTAATTACATATGGTCATGCAGTTATAAAACTAGCTTTCGGATGTAAAAATATAGCTTTTTGGTATTTATTTAGTTGTATCTCTACAATAATTTATGGATTAGATTTATATTACAGAATTTTGAAGACAACTTTTTCAACTTTGAAAAGTTCTCAGAACAAACCTTCAGAACTTATGTCAATGCTATTGCCTTCCTTCGATAGATAATCAACTTCAGTAGTATAAGGATAACTTTGATTACTTTTTTATCCTCAAACAACTCTTTCGTTTTTTAGAAATCTCACTGTCATTCCTGAGATGATTACTTATACGTAAAGTTTTCATTGACATCTAAAGATGCTGTCTGGGAAATTTTTAAAATCATAAAAATTACTTTTCAAGAAATATTAGTTTTATTCAGTATTTTTTAAAAATATAAAACTATGAAAACATACAAAATTTAAATTTCTATAAAATTCTGCTAAATTTTTTTTTTTCTGAGATTTTTTTGTGAGAAACAACCCGGATCGCTTTACATTATATAAAAATAATTATTTTTATGTACATTTATTAATTAAATAGTCAAAATAAAAATATAAAAGATTAAATTGATTATTTTCTCTAATAGAAAAACGCTTTATATATATATATAAAGATGAAAGCAATGATGTAACAGTTTTAGAGACTAGCTTAATTTTTAATGATGGAGACGACAGCTAATTCCTCTTTCTTTTTTATAAAAATGTAACAAAAATCATTAAAAAGTAGAAAAGTTACTTCTTTTCCTTATAAATCATTTTATAAATTGAAGTCATTAAAATATAACAAAGTTACTTTTTTTAAAAATCACTTAGAGAATTAAAAAGAATAAAAATTAAAATATATAAATTATAATTATTTTTAATTAGCGTAGTACTGATGCTAATATAAAATGTATTATCTCTTTATTAGTTTGATGTATCGCTTAATTAGTTATAATTTAAAAAAAAAAAAAACTTACCTAAAAATTCTTAAAATCAGATGGAACATGAAATATTTTCTTAAAATATGGCGTCAGTATAAATATGAATATATTTATGGAACATCTGTATTATAGAATAAAAGCGATTTATCACATAAACTTCGCAATTTTATACCATATACTTCGTATAACGTAAATATAGTGCATAACAAAAGGAAAATATGAGCATAAATTCAACTACCAGAGTTGCGGCAGTTTATGAGTAACATAAGTGGCCAACAAAGTTTAATGTGTTTTTTTATTATTACTGTTTATTTTTAAAACTTTCGTTCGGCTTCCGTTTTATTTTAAATGAATCATAAACTTATTTTGCCCTTTTCGAATTGTGTCATGTTAGAAAAAACGTTTATATATTAATATTTTTTATTTTACATTATAATTTTTTTTTTGTTTTGTTTTCGGCTTTTCTGATATATAATCATATTTATTTTATAATTAAAAATATATATATAATATTTATTTAAATTAAAAAACAGATCACATCAACACAGAAGAAGAAGAAAACTCGGAAAATCGTGAAATTAAAAAATCGATTATTGTTTAAAAATAATAAATTTAATTTTAAAATGAAATAAAATTCAAAAATATGCAAATTAACTAGACGATATCTAAATTCGTGTGCTGAAGAAAAACAGTATTTAATATAGAAATAGCTAAAATTTAATATTCGATATAATTTGTTTAAAAAATTTGTAGTAGAATCAACTGATCCAGTTTGTATCTCAATTAAACAGAATAATATCAAATTTTAGTGCAAAATTTAATATTTTCCTATTTATATAGAATCTAGGAAAGATAAGATGGATTCCACTTCGTTCTAAAAAGCCATAAAATATTATGAATAAACTAAATTTTGAAGACATTCTGGGTAATTTTATATAAATTTTTAATAGAGATATTTTATTGCATATTTATTATGAAATTAATACTAAACATACGAGTATACAGGCGGTCCTCTAGTTACGAACTAACTAATAACTACTAAATTTTTACTTGTAAATCGGGTTGTTCGTAACTCAGATACTACTGTTATTTTGGTGCAAAAGTACTGAAATAACTTCATATATTGTATATTGTAATATATTTCACAATTGGACCAATTAAAAGTTTTTTATTTTACAGATTTTAATTTAAAATTCCAAATATAAAGCGAGAAATTTTTGATGTAATCGCCGCCATCTTGAAATACTGTCATAATATGCTAACTGTGTAATTTTACATTATATTGTTTGCTGGAGCATTTTGCTATCATATTACTCAAAATTATTGAACAGTTTTTGAAATTTCATATTCGTAAGTACGAATGTTCCTAACTAGAGGAATGATTGTATTTTAGTTAATTGATGATAAATTAATTTATAAATAAACATATTCACGCATTTTTTTAAATTTCTATTCTTTAAATATCATTAAACTGATTTTATTAAAACATGCAAACAATTATTATTTTTTAAACAATACATAAATTATTTAACGTAGTTATTTTTACAATTTTTAGATATTGTTAGCTATTGGCATTAATAATAATTATAAAATATAATAAATATTTTTCAACAATAAAAGATTTTAGCAGTAAATATTTTACAGCGAAATTTGAGTGATTATGCTGATATATTTGCAATTAATAATAAATTACAGGTACTCTTCACTTAACGACTGAGTTCCGTTCTCGCGACTTGGTAGTAAAATGAATTGGTCGGTAAGCGAGTAACTTCTTCGTATATATTTAGAACAAATAACTCGCTTAAGTTCTCATGCCTGTAGACATTTACATCTTAATTATGCACAAAAGATTTTTCTTTATCAGATTTTTTGGAACTATGAGTGCGGAGTATTACATGAAATAGAAGTTGTAAGCGACGCATATGGCGAAAACCAAATTTTCCGTTAAAAAAAAAAGTCGTAAGCTCGAACGTAAGTTCGAGCAGTCGTTAAATAGGTAAGTCTTTAAGTGATGAATACCTGTATATAAAACTTCCTTTTTTTACATTTAGTAATTTTTTCTGAGAAGTTTTTATCTAATGTTATAATATTTTGACTCAGATTGTTTATAAGCACTGTAATAATGGTGATAATTTTTTTTCCTTTTTATTAGGCTCATTTTTAGAAAACTTTTTGTCATCTCTCTCTCTCTGCCAATTATAAACAATTTGATGAAACAAAGCTCCTAACTACGGCGAACAAACTTCAATATTTATGCTAAAGATAAAAATTTTTCATGAAAATTTGCTTCGAGCTTCGAATCTATTCGTGTTTTTGCTAACGAGTGTAAGAGATATTCGTTATTAAATATTGTACTTCCATCGCTCTGGATTATAAATTATCAAAATTCAAATTGAAATTTCTGTTCTTTATTGAATTCATAAATTATCGTTTAGTTTAAACATTAAATTAGTTATAGGATCCAAGACAATTAAAATCAAATTATATTCCAATTAGATCGGCTATGAATGTGATGAAAGGTACCATAGAACCGAATCCCTTGAGATAGCGATGATCATTTGTTACGCATTACTCATATAGTAAAAAGCCCTCTTGGGATAGTAGCCGATCGTAGTTTAATGAAGTTTCGACTTATATTCGACTAAAATCAATTCGATGAACCTAGATAACTAGAAACATTTTCAAAATTCGTCAGTATGCGTCCCAGAAATACATTAAGAACATTTATTACATAAGTTTGAAAAATGCATAGGTATAGGAAACTTAACGACTGTTGCTGCAGACCAATGGTTCCCAACCTTTTTTTACTCATGCCCCACCTTAGCATCTCTAAAATCCTGATGGCCCCTGTGATATATAAATTTTTTATTCAAAAAGTGAATTCCTATTCATGTGGAGGAAGCCTAAAAGGCCATTAACTTGATCTAAACAAGCTTCCAAAGAACATGGCATTCATGAAAGAGAAAACTAAAGAAC
>WUQG02451311.1:0-12904 GCA_011317285.2 Androctonus mauritanicus | reverse complement strand
TATAATTTATTCTAAGGTCCTACAAGCTAGTTCAGATTTTGTTTGATTCTAATTTACGACCTAGTTGTTAATTTAGTCTAATCCATACTAATATGTTAAAAATAATCATTATCAAGTTATATTAAAAAATATATTTTTTAAAAATATGTTCACTGATATTTACTTTTTATTTAAGATATCATCTTTAGTAATATCACTTTTCACTTTTTAAAATTTATTGACAAATACATCCACCAAAAATCAAGCATAGTTCAAAATGCCTATGGACAATGATATATTCGTAAATTAATTGTTATTAACTGTATCCATATACTGCTTTTCTTTTCAAGAAAAAAATTTAAAAAAATAACAATATTTAAATAAAAAAAAATTTTTTAAATAGAAATAATTAATAGTAACATTTTTAGTAAATCTCCAGCTGCTGTTCATAGTGGTCGAAATTCTTGCCAAAAATGAGAAATTAATAAAATCTATTAATAAAAAATTTTACAAACTAAATATTCTAAGCCAAATTAACCTCTAGTGTAATAATTTAGAATTAAAATTATAATTTTAATTATTATTTTAAATCAAGATTACAGAATGCCATCATCTGTTGAGTTAATAATTAATTAATTTTTTCAAAATAAAATTTTGCAACCATATTGAAACTGAACTGGAATCTTCAGGACAGAACTTCAAAGATTACTAGTTAGATTACCATGGCATTAGGCAGAATTCCATCTTTGAGAAGCTTATGTAATGATTAATTTGGAAACTTATAGGACTAAGCTGATATTAGCACTCACAGAAGACAGATAGCTATGTATAAGGTTGTTCGGAAAGTAGTTTCGCTTTTTCATGAAAATGAACAACAATTTTTTTTATAGTATATAAATATTTTATTCAATTATATATTGACATTTTGGCCCAACACATTTTGCTGTCTTTCTGGTAGTAGCATGATTCAATGCTCGTAGAACTTTTGATCTTTGCTTGCAAGAAACTGAACCAAGTGATTTTTGATATCCTCATTTGAACTTAATGTTTTGCTGTTTAAAGAATTTTATAAAGACCAGAACAAGTAATAATCAGAGAGTGTTAGATCTGGTGAATACGATGGGTGTGGTAACACATCCCATCCAAGCCACAATAGCTTCTGGCGAGTCATCAAACTTGCACGAGATCAAGCGTTATCATGGTGAAACACTACACCTCATAGCAATTTTTTGTGTTGTTATTCGGTGGTTTGCTTCAACCAATGCCTATATTTTGTTTTCATTAGCTTCAACTGGCCTTCCAGAACATGGTGCATCTTTAATATCGAAACTATCAGAATGAAATTTTGCAAACCAATTTTGGCACTGGCATTCTGTTAATACATCTTCTCCATACACTTCACATAACTTTCTTCTTGCTTGAACAGCATTCTTACCTTTTCGGTAATAAAAAAGCAAAATATGCCAAAAATGCTCCTTTTTATTTTCCATTCAACACCAAAAAAAAAAAAATAATTGCATAGAATCAAAAAAGTTTTTTTTATAAATAAACCTTGAAATGTCAGCTATGAAAATGTATAATGACAATATTGACAGGTTAAAAATACAACAATGTCACTCGTAAGAAAAAAATGAAATTACTTTCCAAACAACCTTATAAATAGTCTGCTGGGAGCATTAGTATTGGCCTAGTCTGATAAGCTAGGCCAATATAATAGTTAATTTCCAAATTAATTATCATATAAACTTCTCAAAAACGGAATTCTGCCTAATGCTATGGTAATCCAACTGATAAGGCATTGAGTTCTATCCAAATATCCTAGTTCAATTTCGGTGTGGTTGCAAAACTTTATTTCAGGAAAATTAATTTAAAATATAATCTAATTATTAATTACTAGATGATGCCACTTTACTCCAAATTTAAAAAATTAATTAATTATTAACTGAACAGATAGGGGCATTTATAACTTTGATTTAAAATAATTATTAAAATTCCAATTTAATTCTAAATTATTATACTAGGGTTTAATTTCGCTTAGATATTTGGTTCTCCTAGTTAGTTTCAATTAGATTATAAAGAATTTTTCCTGATTAGATGCTGGTGTTTTTTAAATAATTGCTGTCATAAATTTTTTTTATAGTGTTTATGATTCAAATCATAAATGCTCTAATTTTGTTTGCTAAATTTTTCTTCACTATAAAATGAATAATTTGAAATTTTTTTTTTTTAATTTTTAACATATTTTTTATATTATACCTTATCTTATATATGTATTGCATTACAATCATTATAGCTTACAAACAGAAAGTCAAAATACATAATCTTAATGAAATAAAATTGATCTATACAATGAATCTGTTTTCTTGGCATCTTTTCCACAAAAAATTTCTATTTTGTTGATTAAATTAAATAGAGGATAAAATATACAATACCATCCTATATATTTCTTATTCCTGTTTTTTTACAATCAGCTAAAATCTACATAATGATCTATTTCATCTTATTCAATAATAGTTCTATGAATAACTAAATAATTCATAGTTTGGGTTTTTCAAGTATGAAGTACCAACAAAATTAAAAATATGAATATTAATTGCAATAAATAAATGCTAAACAATCATAAAAAGCCATTTAGAACCACCTAAATGGCTATACAATTATGTATACAATGGCTATACAATTATGTATACAATGGCTATACATATGGTACAATTGGAAGTTAAATTTTTGCTTAGAATTGCAGTAATTCCTGGTAGGAGCATTAATACTTAAGGAATTTTGAATAGTAATGTTAAAGTAGAAGTTATTTACTCAAAATAAAGATTTATAAAAATGTCTTCAAGAACTGAAGAACGTAGAGTGGATCAGCATCGTCAGGTGGAGATCAGAATTCAGGTGGTAATCAGGAAGGAAATTTTGAGTGCAATATTTGTCTAGATACAGCAAAAGATGCTGTTGTTAGTTTATGTAGTCATCTCTTTTGTTGGCCATGCTTGCATCAGTGGCTTGAAACTAGACCTATCAGACAAGTTTTTCCAGTATGCAAAGCAGCTATAAATAAAGAAAAAGTAGTACAATTGGATTTGTAACAGAAAATCTGCTACAAAATCAGAAAAATCAAAATGGTAGACAAGTAGAAATAAGATGCCATCTGGCCAGCACAATTTTATTGGTTCATTAAGTAAATAATATTCATTTTTAGAGTGCACCTAAAGAAGCAGGGCTGGCTCAACATACAATCAAGTGGAGGGCCCACTCAGAGCACCAGTGAATTTTGTGTTTTATTATTATTGTTGTAATAAGACACAATTATTTTTTACACAATTTAAATGGTAAGCAGACTGGTGGCTACCTGGCAGTTCCAGCCAAAGGCAAGGATTCATCCAATAATGTAATAAATGGTAACAAGGTGAATGCAACATTATATATAGAAATGTAAGCAAGTTTTATAAAATGTTGTTTTAAAAATAAAAATTTCATAAAATACAATATTTTTATGAATTTATTTATCCTTCAAAACTGACAACTTGAAGGCACAACAACAATTTTTACTCAGAGCACTAAAAGCTCTAGAGCCAGTACTGTAAAAAAGTAATTCGTTTAATAAAAACTCATCTATAAAAAAAAAAGATGAATAAAATTCTTTAACATTTATATGACAAATAACTTCATTATTATTATAATTTTCTTAATTTTAAATGCCATGTATTCATTCTTATAGACAGATAAATTATTATTTAATCATAATCTATTGTTTTTTTTACCTTTACTTAATTTCATTTTGATCAAATTTTATTGTCAAGAATGGAATTTTTATTTTTAATATTCTTTCATTCATTCTATTTATGGGAAATTGATTCTTGGTTTATGAATTCTTAATTCATGAGTATACTCCAGGAATGAATTAATTTGAAGTTGAAAACTACCTATAATATATTACTGCTGGTTTTGCAGCACTTCATCGTTGACTGCACCCAGTACATTTTGTAAATAATTTCCAGTTTTGAATTGTGCTTAAAATCAAGAATTCATCTATAAAAAACTTATCTATTCATCTATCAATGATGATGAATAAAAATTCTTTAACATTTATATGACATAAATAACTTCTTTATTATAATAATTTTCTTGATTTTAATTATTTCAAGTGTCTATATTCTGTAAGCACTCATGAGCAGACGTTCCTGCCTAGAGCAGTGTCACTTGAGTATCATTATGATTTTAATTAACTCTTCAGTAGTGTTCTTTCCCCAAACATGTTCAATTTCATGGAGGACTGTCCCTCACATTTTTATTAAAAAATTTTTGCTATTTTTTAATCTATAGCTTCTGATTGAATTAAAGTTTTTATTTCTAACAAATCTCCACTCTATAATGCAAAAAATGGCAGAATTAAATCATTTTCTATATTATGTTGCTAATTTTTAATAAATTATTATGCAATTAGATAACTCCTTATCAAAATTATGTAAACAGACAAAAAGATTGAATTTCAGACAACCATAAATCTTTTCCTGACATAAAAATAATCATGGTTTCTGTTTCGTTTGTAAATAAAGAGATAGTTTTTACGAGCTGAGATAGTCCAAGGTCATTTCAAGGTCATTTTACGAGCTGAGATAGTCAAACAAGGGCAACAAAACATAATTTACAAAAGCATTCTTCAATTTCAATGACTATTAAAATTGCCTATTATTTAAATTTAGTATCATAATCTAATTTTATTACATTCTCTGATACACTTATATTTTCTAAAAATTTTCAATCAAAAAAACTTTTTTGTTTTATGAATTTTTTTTTTATTAAATATATAATATGCAAATTATGATGATAAACAGATTCAAAAATTCAATTTCTCATTACAATTAATGATATCAAAATAATTTTTTTTTTTCTTAAAGAGAAAGGTTGAAGTTTTTTTTTAAAATTTGCAAAAATGTAACTAATTGATTTGAATGCTAATAAATGTAAATTCATTTCATTTTGAAAAGGAACAGCTACTGGTTTCAAGATCATATTTTAGCTTTAACATAAGAAGTACACATTAATTTTAATTTTTCAAAAGTCATAAAGCATATACAAAATTCAATAAATAAGACAAATTTTGGAGACCTTTAGTGTAACTTATAAACAATATTTTTTATTATTAGTTTTTTTTTCGTTACAAATATTTTATTACAAGCAGGTAAATTAAATTTTATCTTACTGACATTACAAATGGGTTTGAGCATAGACCTAACAAACAATATTGATGAATCAGTAGTATAAAACAAAAGATAAATTCATGTAAAATAAAACTGCTTTCTATCCTTCCGTTACAAGTTTTCCCATAAATAAGCACTCATCAGCAGGTACAAACAATTTTTATCTACAATTGTAGATCAAAATTGTTTGTACCTGATGATGGCGGAGAAAAACGCCGAAAACGTTAGTACATAATAAAGTTTGTTATTATTATTCCTACTGCTGATGAGTGCTTATTTATGGGAAAACTTGTAACAAAAGATAAATATTGATGTTTTTTTTTATATATTTTAAATAATTTAAATAACTGAACAGCAATTTTCAATAAATCTTTAATTTAAATAGTATTTCTTTTTGACAACGTTCTTTTCTATTAGGTTAATCAGAACTAATTGGGAGTTATTGTTCAAGCTATTTAAATGTTACCTATCAATAAGTTCAAATGAAATAATGAAAATCAATAAGAATACAAGTACATAGGATCATAAATAGTATGAATATTCCATAGATTTACTAAATTACTACTATTAATACTATTTTTACTATTAATACTATTAAATTAATACTATTTTTAGGTATTTCATAAGAATTATGAAATACCTAAAAATAGAACAATAAATATAGAGGACAAAGTACTGGGAAAATTATCTTATGAGATTTTCAAGAAACTGACTCTGTGGTGTTTTGGATTATTACTTCCTTTGTCATTATATGTCTTTTAGTTGAATATTTTGTAAAAATTCCTTATTTCTAATAATAAAAGGAACAAATTTATTTTAGAAATATCTTTTATACATATTTTTTTTCATAGTTTAAAAATATAAAATCACATAAAATATTCATATAATTAATATTTGAAGTTTTAATATAAATGCTTTTTCTAAACAGAAATTATATAAAAAACAGTGAAATAAGTTAGAAATATCAATATTCTAAACAACTTACATAAAAATTATCATTTTAATAATGATCTTTATTTCAATAAAAAAAAAGCAAAATAGCGACTTTACATACTCTTTCTCGGACCTTTATATATTTGATGCTTCTTTTTTCTTTTGACACTAAATTCTACACCCACTGAAAAATAATTAAAAAGAAATGATTTATGTATTTAAAATATATTAAACTAAATATTTTACATACTATGAAAAATAATTATTTCATAATTCTTCTAAACATAGCACTTAACAGTAGTTGAAAACAATAATTTAAGCTTTATTGTAATGTTTTCAGTTGATAAACAACCATCTTCAGCACACAGAAAAGATTACAAAGCTTCTAAACATAATTTTTGTACATTCAAAAATGAATTAAAGCTTTGTATTCTCTTCTGTGTGCTGAAGATGGTTGTTTATCAACTGAAAACATTACAATAAAAATTAAGTTACTGTTTTCAACTGCTGTTAAGTGCTATGTTTAGAAGAATTATGTGTATCCTGTTCTCAGCAGTTAGTTAAAATAGTAATTAATTATTTCATATTTTTTAATAATCAGTTTTATTATAATATATAAACTGATAACTACATAACAAGAATAATCTAATTTTATTAAAGGCCAAAGCTAAGATTATTAGTGATAGTAATTATTATTATTTTATTAAAACAAAAATATCAGATTTAATAAACTAAATTGTAAATAATTATTATATGGCATGCATTACATGCTTGCTGAGTTTTGATAAATCAGATCAATACATCTATTTAGTAATGCTAAATAGAAATATTTAAATTCAAAATGTTCATAAGAAATGGTATATTTTAGCATTTTTTAACATTATTTCTAACTCAAATATTTTAGATAGTAACAATATCATGTTGGAGAGAGATGATTTGTATTGTGAATGTTTTTGAATAGTATGCATCAATAATTAATAATTAATGTTCAAGATATTTCATAATTATAATTCTTTCTTTACAACCTTTATTTTAGAGTAATATCTTTAAATTATTTTTAAAATAAAATGTTAGAAAGATCATTTTTCAAATTTTAAAGTATTTTCTTTCTTATTAAATGTGTTTCATTGTAAATGATTTATGTAATTTATATGATTTTGCTCTATTATTAATGAAAACACAATCCTGTTTATTTCTAAAATATAAATATTTATGTACTTTTCAAAAGATTTGATATTATTTGTTATCATTTGGAATATATAATATGTGGAATTGGAGAAGTGATAAAAAATTCACTATCAAATCTTTTTGACATTTTTAGCAATATATAAACAACAACAGAAAAATAGTAGGCATACACATTTTGCATTGACAATATTTGTCAGTTCACTAAATCGTGAAAGTATACCATATCTGTAAACACATTATTTCATGGTACAAACAGTAAATCATAGCCCTATCTCAAATGGCTCTCTGCTGTGAAAGCAGTTACGGATTTCAGAATATTTCAGAATTTTGGATGGGGGATATTCAATCTGTATATATAAAAATAAAAGTGAAACACATAATATAGTTACATCATATACATCAGTTTACAAAAAAATAAATTTAAGAAAAATTACTTTTTGAATACTGCTTTCCAATCATTGACTGATTGCTAATTTGCAGACCATTCTAGGCCAATCACAAACTGCTCATATATATATACACGACAGAACCATTAGGATTAAAGAGGAAAGGAATCAATGGACAATGGCCTAAGCCATTCAAGAAAATTTTTTTTAAGAACCAGATTTAATCATAAGTCTTCTTAATAAAAAGCTAAAAGCATTTTCATGTGGTCAATTCGTCCAACAATGAATACTAAAATCATATGAAACTAAAAAAATCAAACTTTACTTGAATATATATGTCGTCAAAATTTTATTCAATGACATAACCTGTGAGTTGAATGTAATAAAAATCTAATAGTTCCATAATATTATCAAAACTGTACTAATATAACTGTTATTATTATATTACATATTAACTATATATCCAATTCTGTGTAAGCAATATTGATGAATTTGGGAAATATATGACAGCATTTAAACTTAATAATTAGCATTCTATATAAATCATTATACTCATCGATACTACTTGTTAACTGCTCTGTACATATAAAATCAGTAATATGAACTTATCCAAAGTAAATGTAATCAGGTGGAATTAGCTATTTTGAAGTCTATATTATAAAAATTATATATAGGAGATTAACCTTATCAATTTTCAACAAGTGACAAAATTAGTCCTATTATTTTAAATGAAGTCAAATTTAAATCATCAGATGTAAGTTTAGAATATATTCTTATGGAGCAATTATGGATTTTTGGAAATACTGAATATCGTAATACAGTCAAACCTCAATAAGACATCTCCCATTAAGCTGCCACCCTTGCCGACTACCAAGAATTTGGTAGAACGTATCTTCCCTATGTTAATGCAATAGACAAACCCCCAATAAGACACCATCCACCATCTGCTACTAGAAACATTTAAACAAATATTCCTTTTAATATCGTATTTTTCCTCATTAATCTGCCAGGGCATGTAAGGTGACTTACATCCTGAAGTTCACCAGTACTGTATATACAGTATTAAAAGCTCTCTGGATTCATTTGTAACCAGCGAGTGGGAGAGATGGAGTTAACTGTTAAAAGCATGTTTTTCTTTAAGCCTAGTTCACAGGTAGATTTTAGAAAATTTGAAATCGTAAAAACTAGATCATTTCCATCATTTATTGCATACTAAGCAAATAAAGATACTGTACAGTAAGCTATACACATTGTTTTTTATAGAAACTCAAAGTAGAAGATCAGAACAGCAGATGGACATGTTTTATATGATACATATAATATAATTTTAAAGTATACAGTTTTTTAGAAATGTTAAGCTTGGATATTAAATATAAATGTACTGTATTTTATTAAATTTAATAAATTTGGAGTTCATTTTTATTTCTATACTATATGTGTTTTCGATAAACTGGCAATTCCCAAATGTATGGTGGCATCTTATCGGGGTTTGATTGTACTTTGATTACTGCCATTGACTATACGGATTAGAATGTGTTTGTTACTCTTTACATTTTTAACTGATTTTATTAGGTATTATTTATAATTTTGAATATTAACAAAAACATGAACATTTCAATATATCAAAGCATTTGTATTCAATCTGAATACAATGTTATCTCTACATTGATATGTGGAATCAGTCCAAATAAAATTTTTCCTAAACATGAAATAAAACATATTTTAAAATAATGATAATAAAATTGTTAAGATACTGTTTAATAATTGTCAAATTTAAATAGTGATATTAAATTGAAAAAATAAGATAATAAATTAATATTATATACTTAATCCATAGAATTTTGTTTGAATTTTTGTTTATTATTTGGAGGTTTTTAGAAAATGGGAATATACAGTAATATCCTAAATGATGAATAATAGCTTGAAGAAAAACACATTATAATTCTGATTGATAGACAATTGAATATTATCTCCAGTATTTTATCGAAATCGTTCACTTGAGAAAAATTTCAATGCCAATGTATTTCAACTGAAAAAGCTGTCTTTCATCCACTAGCTTATACATATTTTTATATTTGTTTAAATTACACAAATATAAAAATATGTATAAGCTTACATTTTTTTTATATTTCTGAATATAGTAACAATGACTACTATATCGAACAATTTTATTTGATTTTATAATGGTGATATTTTAATAATAATAATATTTATATTTCTGCTTGAAAATTTATCAATTTTATTATAAATATTAATTAAATTTAGAAAAATTTTCTTTTTATAAAGAAAATTTTTGTATAAAAATATTTTTTAAATAAAAATAATAATACTAAAAAACATCATCTATTTCATTTCTGCTGACAATTAAAACAAAATAAATCATTGGAAATCTTTTTATTCCTTTATACATCAATTTAATTCATAAAAAAAATAAAAATATTCATCTATATCTTGGTAGTAAAATATGTAAAGGGTTTTTGCTATCAAAACCCTTTACATATTTTAAGAGAGATTAAATAACAAAGATTTATAACAAGATTTTCAACTTTTTCTTTTATATTTTGATCAACAGTGGAAATAAGATAATGATTTTTACTGTTTATTATTATTATTTTAATTAAGAAGGTTAATAATAATAGGAGAAAAATTTAATTTCTTTTATAGCAAAAAATTGCACAAAGAGAAGAAGTAGCATTTCAAGTAGATCTGAATGATTTAATGGAAGATCATCCAGAAATGGCTGATGCTGTTTTAGAAAATGCCCAACGATATGCAAAACTTTTTGCTGATTCAATTCATGAAATTTTGCCAAACTATAAATATAAAGAGGTATGTGTGTTTATATATAATTTTTTTATATCATAATGAACTAGCTTTACAAATGGAAAAATTGATTGTTAAACTCTATAATTAACAATTACTAAATATTAAGGCATAATTATTTACTGTAAGATTTATATTGTTTTAGTGATATAATAAATAATCTTACTAAAATTGATTGTTTATTTCAGTTAATTATTATTAAAGATAATAATTATCTGAAATAAACTCTGATTAATGAATATTATACATTCTTTAAATTTTAAAATATATACAATAGACCATCAATTATCAACACTAATTGAGATAAGGATAATTTGTTTAACAAATAGTTCAGATAATAAAACTCATGAGACTATCCAGTTTATACAATAAAACATATAACTAGACCCATAATTAAATTATTTTGCACAAAATTACTACTACTGTATTTTAAAATATGGAGTAACAGAAAAGTAATTAATTTAAGAAATGGTTTATAAATAATAATAACTAAAACATTCATACAATAGCTAAAGTCAACATCTGATTTTTAATTCCTTTAATGACAAATTAAAACTATGCTGTAATACATATATCTTTAAATAAGTAATTGGAAACAAATGCATTAAGAGGCAAGAATAATACTTCAGCATAACAACCAGTGTATTAAAAGAAAATACTGTAATTTTTTGGCACTATGGTTCAGATAATTAATACTCTACTATATTTCAAATTTTTTTAACATAAAAAAATTAATAATCACAATCTAAAAAAATTTTCATAATCATCATAATCATTCTCTGTTAACAATTTTCACTTTATAATATTATTTAGATATTTTAAATCCTGTTTTAATTGTTGCCTCAAATATGAAAATTGTATTAATGTCACAAAAATGATTGATTAAATGATGATGATCTTGATTATTAATCCTCAACTATAAAAATAACTAATTTTGATATCTTAGTATTTTATTGTGTTGGTTTATGTATGATATATATGTAAAATTATAGAAGTTCAATATCATCATAAATATTTAAGCTTATAGTTAAGAATTCCAACTTGAAAATGAGCATGTAAAAATTTGGAAATTAAAGTAATGAAAAAATAAGATCCTATTAAAAAGTTTTAGATTAATTATTAGAAGTATAAAACTTAAGTCCAATCATGAAAATGTATTTTAACATCATGCAAATTATAAGTATCAGTGAATTCATCTGAATAAGATGCTTTATAAGATAAGAATTTGTTATCACCAAAAGAAAAAGCACTTGAAATAATTTCATAAAAATAAAGAACTTTTAATTAAAAACTTTAATGTTTTGGTCAAACTAGTAATCAATCATCTTCAGCTACTATACAGAATATAAAAGCATAAATGTACAAAGGACAAATATTCTAAGAATACAAAAATTTTTTTAAATTTTAAACATCAGAAATATGTGCTTTCATGGTAACAGATGATGATTAAACAGCTGTTGATTATAGAAAATTTAATAATAATAAAGATAAATGCCTTAAATATTTTTAATTATTCCATATTTCCAAGCAGATGAGACATTCTTTCCTGGGTGATCATTAGTAATAATTTTTTGAACAACCTTTTTAGGATATGTAGAGCTTTGGCAATCATCCCTTCCCAAGGAGTATTGCAAGATTGTATGATCTTTGCCTTACTCCATTCTATATATATATATATATACATTATGCTTATAAGCTCTTTTAGCTAATGCAATTTTTATCTCATCCAATTTCACGTCCCTTTTGCTATCAGCCATGTCTCTTAGATTCTTCTTGGTTAGGCTAACATTTTTATGAAATTGCTTTTGAGTGCTTTTCTTTCAGTGATCATTTTGAAGATAATAGGCAGTTTGGATTTTTTTTTACTTATGAAAAATTTATTTTATTTATATAAAATATATAATTTTTTGGTTTAAAGAATATTTATTCTATAAAAATTTATATATATATATATATATATATATATATATATACAAATACTATATATTTAGTCCTATAATTGGACATATTACATATGTTTTAATATTTCCCATGTAGGTAGTTTGTTGGTTTATGTTTTCTTTTTCAAGTGTAAAGTATCAACAAAATCGAAACTATGAACTTTAATTGCAATAAATAAATGTTACACATTCATGAAAAGGCATTTCAAACCATGTCTATAGTTATAGAATACAGTGTGATTAAGTTTGTAGTAGACAATTGATTGTCTCCTATGAAATAGAAAAAATCAAAATGGTGAACTGAGAAGCAGAAGTATATAAATAATTATTCATTCTTGAATTATACTTAAACCATTAGTTCATCGGTATAGAAAGCTCATCTAATCATTTGTTCAACGATGAATAAAAATTCTTTAATATTTTGTATGATATAAATAATTTATTTATATCA
>WUQG02451300.1:0-12906 GCA_011317285.2 Androctonus mauritanicus | reverse complement strand
TTTCCTCTATTATACAGATATTCAAGGTATGATCTGATTAAAAACTTCTGAATAATAACTGCAGACTCTTCTGTTTTTGAAGGCAAAGGAAAGCCACTCTACTGCTACTCAAAAACTGTCATTATTAATAAATATTCCTCTCCATATGCAGTCATTAGCATTTCAAAGGTTTCAATAGCAGATTTTTCAATTGTGCAAAATTAAACTGCTGTTCATTGTTCTATTTTTTAAAAATTGACAACAACAACTGAGAAGTTCTGGCTTCGTACTGGATTCTCAGTACGAGCTCGACCCCGCCTCTCTTGCTCTCTCTTTGTTGTAGAACTTATTGTAATATGAATATGTAACTTGTGGGCATCAAACCAACTCCCAAGGAATTCCTCCATTGCTCCAAAATATATAACTTTTTATTAGAAAGAAAAAATATAACATAGATTAATAAACTTACAAACAATATGTAAAACAGTTCTCGCCAACTTTAAACCAGCACCTTTCTACATAAATCGTAAGGTCTCAACTTATAGAACACAAGCAAAGTCCATCACACAAAAGTTATGTAGTTATAACAAACAGTTCACCAAATTCCAACATAACACAGGTTCCCAACACTACACAGAACAACAAACTGGATAAGGTGATACAATGAACAACAAGGTGCAGCCATGGAACAACACAATAAGGCAAGAGACATCATGCCCTCAGGTTTTCCTTTAAAGGACATCAACTTTGCATATTCATATAGTAAACAAAAACAAAACTATTAATTCACCATTATTAAATTAAAAATTTTAATATAAAATAAAACAATATTTTTAGCAGCAAAACTCCACAATTATAAATTCTTCACACAAAAACAACTATCAAAAATTCGTCGGTTGTCGTAATTTCATGATGGCATCTCTCTCCACACAGATGACCCGGCAGAAACAAACAACGCCAGTCCCAAACAACTCCCACTGTACCAGTAGGTAAAACTTCATTCCTTACACAACAATACATAAAACAAATTCTCACTAATATACTGATTCAATTCTAACTGATATACTGAGTGAGTTGAAATTTGCATGGAATACTAACTATTTCTGTTTGTAACTTATAGACAATATTACTGGTACACAGTGTGACAATAAATAATACCAGTAATGGGAACTTTATTGTCACACAGTGTATTGAGAATGATTCAAATTAATAAAAAAAATATTTTCAAACATACCTCTTCCTTCAGTTTGATAACGAGCTATGGCAATACAACCTTCGAAGTTTATTAATCTACATTAAAATAATATATATAATAAGTCTTATTATATATAATAATTTTATTTTTAATGAAATATACTTTAAAATTTACTCTAATTGAAACTAAAATTAGATAAACTAAATACTTCTAACTAAATTAATCCCTATTGTAATAATTCCAAATTAAACTATATAATTTTAATGATTAATTTTTCAAATCAAGGCTATGATGCCATCATCTGTTGAGTTAATAATTAATTTTTAAATTTGAACTAAAGTGGCACCATCTAATAATTAGACTATAATTTTTTTAAATTAATTTTCCCAAAATAAAATTTTGCCACTATATCAAAATCAAACCAGAATCTTTGGGATAACACCTCAATGCCTTACCAGTTAGACTATGGCAGAATCCAGCAGAATTCCACTTCGGGAAGTTTATGTGATGATTATTATGGAAACTTATTGGAAAAAACTGATACTAGTGGCCCCAGGCCTTATTAATCACTAGTTCATATTTAAAAACTAATTAATTAGTAACTTAATAGATGGTGGCACCATAGCTTTGATTTGAAAATTTATCATTAAAATTACAGTTTAATTCAGAATTATTATATTAGAGGTTAATTTGGCTGGAAGTATTTGATTTAACTTTAAAATTTTATATGATCATCAATTAGTTAGGTTTACAGACTTTCTCAAAGCTACAAATACAGTCATAGCTCAAATTATATAATTTACTGTACAGTAACTAAATACAGATCAGCCTCTACTTACAAGATTAGAGAATTTCTGCTTATAAATCAAATTCTTGTAAAATGGAGACTAAATTATCATTAACAACTATTAAAAATATTATGCTGCATTCCTGAGATCAAAAAATTTCAGTTATTTTTTCAATGAAATAAACTATTTCAGTTTATTTTTCCTTGCTTATATATTTGGATAGTATTTCACTATCCAAATATATAAGCAATGACAAAATTACTTTAATAAACTGTTAACTGTTATAAAACAATATGAAATTACAATTTTCTTAAGGAAAGTTCATTTAAAAGAGGCTGGCTGCTCACCTGAAACAGTTTTTTGTGACTTGCATTTGCACATAATGTTATCATATATCATTTGATGTTATCCAAATTTAATTCCAAGTACCATACCTATATGTGTTTTTAAAGAAATCTGAGACCTGCCTGTCAATCCCTATACTTGAATATCTCCAATCATCCAATCCAATCATTTGCTGATTACTAAGTAGATTAATCTCTATTGTGTAATATACAGAGATATTGGATAGTATAGATATTGTATAGTATACTAGTATATTGGATAGATCCTATATCTATGAAGGGATTGGTGGGGCTGAAGAAGTAAAATTCAAAAGACTGGATCAGAATCTGGAATCCACAAAATTTTCAAGGCGTGGGCCAGGATTCAATTTTGATTTTGTAGTAGAAAGTCAAAGCATATTCATGCATCCAATGTAGCCAATTTTTGACACCAGTTAGCAGATCCAATCATACACAGTGTGGCAGTCAAAAATCTATCTCAGGAATGGCTATATCATTTATTAATCTCTGAGTGGAAAGTAAAATAAAACTAGAAACGAACAAAATATATCCAAAAGCCAATATTTACCGTTCTTTAGCAATTTCATAAAATATTCAATGCAAGAAAACAACAACCATAATAATTCATTATGAACATTAATCAAAAACTAATGACACATAATATGGTAATAAATATTTCATCATGAACACAACAAAGAAAATATAATATAAAAGCATATAAATTCAAATAAAAATTCCATTTCCCTAACTAATTGAAAAAAATTGGCATCAGAAATTCACATTTCCAAATTTATTCTTTATGAATTTGGACATGGGCTGTGAACTCCATCCATCACTTTATGACCAGTCCCATTATAGAGTTGTCAGATTAGCTGAGTGAGAATGCATAAGCTTTCAACCCAGAAGACTTAGGAATGAATCTGGATTCCATTATATTGAAAAATTTATGTGACTGTTCTTGGCATAAAAAAAAAATAGATGATGATAATGGTATACTTTAAATTCTACATTAACAAGGAGTACCTTATTCAACTTTTGAAGCATTTTATTCATTACAAATTTCTTGTAAAATCAGGGTCTCTTATATTGGATCTTGCAAACTGAGGTTGACCTGTACAGTAAATTAATTCTATTATAAAGTAATTGATGGTATAGTGGTACATTATTATCTATATTAAAAAATCAATAAAAATTATTATTATGCATTATGTAAACAATAAAAATTTTATGCTGTTATATAAAATTCATATTATAAATGTATTGAGGAAAATATTGGGTTGGCCAAAAAATATGTATAAATGGAAGCACTTTATAGCAGCTGTAAGAACAATAACTCAAAACTTTATTGCTAGTGCTTTCAATGTTTACACATCATCCTCAGGCATACACATAATCATCGAACAACACACACAAAACATCGAAAGTGCTAGCAATAAAGTTTTGAGTTATTGTTCTTACAGCTGCTATAAAGTGCTTCCATTTATACGTATTTATAAGTAATAAGAAAGCAGTAAGGAACTATGAGTATATATTTCTATAGCTCTCAGTATATGAAAATCAACTGCATCATAAAGTTGCTATGTAACAGTTGCTTACCAATTGGAATTTGAGACATGAAAGAGGGAAATTCAGATAGCAGAATATTAGAATAGGGCTAATTGACACTATTTAACTGATGAATTGAAATGGAGAGCAAAATTGGAATTCTAGAGGCAAGCAAAGTCAGGCAGAAGTATTCAGATAGTTAAATGTTTTACCTTGGAATCTACATCACCTGAAAATTGAAAGCAGAAACAAAACTGTAAAAATTCAAGAATTCAGTTTCAGTCCAATTTCAGTTTTATCTGTGCTTTACATTGCCATCATCTGACCATTCATGGAATCAGGTTGCATCATGTAAATGAATGATGTGAAAGTTTGCATTTTTTATCAGTAGCAGCATCTTTATTAATTTCAACAAAAACAAGAAATCACTGATTTATTTTGAATATTTGTATTTGATGATGATAAATAGCTATTTTCAAACACATTGTTATATAAAGCATATTAAATAAAGTTAATATTTCTTTATTAATGTATTATTTATATATATATATATATATATATATATATGTAGTTCTCAACTCACAACAAGGTTCAGTTTTGAATTCAGCTATTGTAAGCTTGGTCATAAGTCGTAAATGTCCAAAATTTATGGATTTCTTACTACTAATGTTTATTAAGACACTATATATTATCTTAATAAACATAACAAATACAAAACTATAAGAACCAAACACATAAAAGTATATATCATATTATTGGATCAGGGACTCAAACCTTGGAATTTCATTAACTAATCACAGAATTTTTCAATAATATTGTTGCCCTAAATATAATTGGTTAAATTTTAAGTTGAGGGTTATCTGTATTGTTGTTACTATACGTTTTATAAAAATAATTTTGAAATAATAAGAACTGATAAAAAATATTAGCAATATTTGAAAATAAAAATATGATTATATTTTGAAATTAATTTTGATAAATGTTGTGATTTCAGTACTAACATTAAGAAATTAAGTCTTTTGGTACAAAAATATAATAAATATTGAAATGTAGATATTATTTTATAAGAACAATTGCATATTAAAATATTATTTGATATATAATGCAGTCTTTTAATTGTATTACTAAAACAAGTAAATTTTAAATATTCTTAAATTTAAATTATTATTTTAATTTAATTATATGCTTTTGTAATTTATATTTGATGAAATTTGTAATGAATGTCAAATTATCTGTTAAGTGGCTGTATCATAAAAAATTCAAATCTATCATTTGTAAGAATTCAATAATTTTATTTAAAAAAAATTGAAAAACAAGGTGCTTAATAATCAAAAATCTTGTTTTTCAGTTTTTTCATTAGTAATTCAATATCATCAATAGCATCATGGTTATGTAATTCGTTTATATATCATAATCATGAATTTAGATAATTGCAAAATTTTATGATGTATCATTTGGTTGTAATCAGTATCTCTCAGCAAATAATTAAAAAGAATATGTTATTTTTGCAACCCCATGATTGCAGTATTAAAATCAAGAGAAAGCTCTCTTCCATTAGTATCATACTGTGATGAAATTGATTAATTACTAGCACTAAAATAAAATTTTAATTTAACAAACTATATGGCTGATTATTCTTTTCAAACATTATATATTTATAACAAGTATATCTAGATATCTCAGCATCACATTATAAAAAATTCAAATTGATTTTACTCAATATCTTGAATGCTATCATTTTTACTATGACATCCTTCAGTCATGTAATGCCTCTTTTAATGAGGATACATTGCAAAATGATTTGAAAAATATTTGAAGATATGGATTAAGAATTCAAATATAAGATACTTATAACTATTTATTATTTATTAACCTTTTTATTTATTAAGTTTTGATGAACTTTAAAACACCAAAAAATGTTGATTTAAAGCTGCTATTAATTTTTTCTCTATTGATCTCTCTGCACTCCATTTTTGTTTAGCTTCATTATCTATTTAAGTAATAATAATTATATATATATAAATAATATGTCTAAAAATAAATGAGAAAATTAGTATAGAATCACTTATCAATCAATCCAAATTTTTCTCCAGTTGCACACTAGTTTACTTTAATATTGTATTTTGATATTATTTTTCTCATTTATTATATAGATGAGAAAAATAATGAACTTCATCTATAAACTTTTTCATATCTATATTCATCTTAGCATATTTCAAATCAAATTTGTTCATCATTTTTCAAATTTCAGAGAAATTCTATATATCATTAGCTATGTCAGTGCAAGGTATTTTTTCATTGAATAAATTACAACTGAATTCCTCTGCAGAAACTGAAAAGTTTGATATCTTTAACCATGTGCTTTTAGTTGTAATTCAGTTGAACTGACAACATAAATATCAGAAATTGCATCACTTCTCAGTTTGTTTTCTGTTTCTATTGTATTTTTAGGCTGTGGATCTAGTTTCATAATTCTCAAACAACAATCCAGAGATACAGCAATGGGAGACCAAGAGTTACTAATGTAGTTGATGATTGATATCTTTGATTATCTACTTGAAGAAATAGTGTGCTACTCCAACATATCTGTAATCTGTCCTTACTATGTCTACAAGAACACTGATATTTGCTTCCACTATGTGCAGTTTTTGCAAAGTAGGTCTGTATGCTAGATGGTCAGCAGCCTTTGTATATCTTATCATCCATTAGAGGAGAGAATGTTTGAAATCGGCAAAACATCATCAATTAAACTGAAACCCAGTAGGAAGTCTATACTCTTTATAGATGAGTATAGATTTGCTCTGTGATATGATCCCAGTTCATATTCTGATCTGAAAAGAATTGGGAACATGCTACTTTCCCTCTAATATTCAAGAAAGAAACATTATGGTGGAGATAGTCTAATAATTTGGGATGCATTTCATTAGGCAGCTACCCAGACCTAAACATGCTTTCCAGAGGAAAATAATGATGATTAATAATAATATAATAATAATTACTTTCTTTATTGACATATTAGCAAATCACCAGTGTAACAATTGATATATAACGTACAAAATAATGACATTTTGTGATCTCTGATTATATAAAAAAAAAGTATTTAAAAAAAAAATACTTCATTTTCATCCATGAGCCAATCTTTTGTTGACTATATTGCATACTATGAAGAATTGAACCCAAAACTAACATATATTAAATCTGTTTCTTCTATCTTATTATTGTGTAATATTTGGCTGGATTTGTGTTATTTGTGTGTAATATTTAACTGGATTTGTTTTTTCTGATAGTAGAAAAATGTCCTCAGTTATTGCATTGTATGGTGGAAGGACGATTGCTAGAAAGATTAGGAACCTGAACTTGTCTGACATTATATAAATTTCTAAGTGATCATCTATAAGTATTTCTTTTCTTTTTTTCTCATTGAGATGAAATCATAGTATTTCTGGAACGAGAAATGGAGTGGAGACCTGACTTCTGGATAATTGTGATATAATGGAATTTTTATTTCATAAATTATGAAATTTCTCAAGATCGACATGTAAGAACGTCTTGAGAATGTTATTCAGGTCAAGACAGACCATATACAATTAGTATTGCATCAAAATATGCTATATCATTATACAGGCTATTCAAAAAGAACATTTGAGATTTTAAAAGTTTGCCACACACAGAGTATACTTTGAGATAGGATGATGATTTTCCTTTTATTGTGTAAGATGGTTTTTTTACATGCATTACAAATGATCAATATATGTGCCTTTTGTCACTCTGCAGATATCTACACACAGTCCATTTCTTGCCCCATGTGCTTCAGAATATCGGCAATGATAGTTTGAATGGCAGGCCCGATATACACCTTGATTGTGAGATGATAATGTGTAGAGGAGGAACAAAAACTTAATCTTTCATATAGCCTCAGAAAAAATTGTATGGGGTTAAGTCTGGAAAACTGGATAACCAGGACAGGAGATTTCTCATCAATGTCAATCCCACATTCAATCCATTGCTGTAGTAAATGCGATGGATCCATCATGAAGTCAGAACACTTCCATCATGAAGTCAGGACACACTGCAGCAATGGATTGTTGTATTAAGTGCTCTGACTTCATGATGGAAATGAGATATGGCTCCATTTTGTTGCAGTAGAAAATCAACACTGTCTTCATGCAGCTGAAGTAGCAGCTATTCAATGATCATATCCAAATAAGTCATTTCTATTAAAGTTTGTTCGGTGAAGAAGAACAGATTGTACACCTTCATTTTGAAAAAGTATGCAAAAAAATATCCACCTGGAGAGTCATGCTCATGTTGAGCTTAACAAAGAGGAGTTTTCATCTCCCAAATTTGAATACTGCATGTTGACTTTTTCATACAATGAAATGTTGCTTCATATTTCTAAAAATAGCTATCTTCTTCCATTAGTCCTTGTAATATAATAGAAAAAATTCTTTGGCAGTGATCATAGGTTTTAAATCTTGAAGTATCATTAAGCTATATGACTTAATTCTTAGTCACTTTTGTCACACAAACACATGCACAAACACACACAAAATAAATGTTGTTTGTGGTATGCAGAGTACTCTACTGTCTTTCATAGTTGATTTTCTAGTGCTGCTTTGGAAGGTTTCTCTGATTTGGTGCAAGAGGGCAGATAGTGTTTTTTCCCTTATATTGATACCTTATTTCCTGGCAATAAAACATCACCTGTGCCTGAAAGGTAGATCTTTCCCAAATTTCTTGTAGAACTGCTGTTGGACAGTGGTAATGCACTAACTTTGATGGAACTCAGACAAAAAATGCTTTTCTTCTTAACTCTCAGCTATCATATTGCAAAAGCTGCATCTAGCCAATAAGTGCATAAGTTATTGAATGATAGGTGATATGAAACAAAACTTTGATAGTTTCTCTATCCACCAGTGCAGCTATAATAATTGTTTTATTTTATAACAGTATAGTAATCATGTAACTTTTTGAATAACTCTGTATAGTTTGCCTTCCATATCTCAAATTCAACCCAACTGTGGATCAAGAATATTCGAAAAAAAATTTCAAAAGTTCCAAAAACTGAAATTTTTCTTGTCATTATTACCTAAATAATAAAATATAATAATTATTTACATAGCATTTACATTGTATTAAATATTATAAATAATTTAGGAATGATTTAAACTATAGATGATGTGCATAAGTTATATGCAAATGCTATGCCATTTTGTATAATAGATTTGAACATCTGCAGAGGTCCTGGACTCATGCAAAAACCAAGGACCAACTGTATATAATTATCATGAATTATTGACTTTGTAATTTATCTATTTTCTAAGGCTGTTACATATTTGGTAGGATCCCTTCCCTCTTTCCTTGTTTTCTATACATTTCTTACCTTGTTTTTCATTCTTCAATGGCTTAAAACATTGAGTACATTCTTTATTTCTCTTCTTAAAATTATACTTAATATCAATGAATATAATTTCCTTAGAAAATTATTTTTTTATCATGGAATATTATCTAAACACAGTGAATGAATTAATACATCCATAAAATACTTGCATTTCTTATTTTTTTCTTATTAACTTATTATAACAACAGTTAATGGACTAGATATATAGAAACAGAAAATATTGCAACTACTTGTTTAATAATAAAATATTTGTATTTTATTTAGCAGTTTAATTCGAAATTCCGTAACAGTTTCTGAAATCAAATATTTATGTTGTTCTTTTAATACATTGTATCTCGTTTCTGATATAGGAGATTTAATGTTTTTAGTATTTGATCCAGTACTAAAAACATTAAATCTCCTATATTTATTTAATAAATAAAATTATCTTTGATTTAAGATCTAATATATGATTTCATTAAATTTAATTAAGCAAGAGAAATAAGATTTTATTATTCATATATAATATTTGTATTATATTTTTAGTATAAATCATTACACTTATTTTAAATATGAATAAACTTAAACATTCTAAAATATTTTAATAAAACATTAGTCAATACGTTATAAATTTTAAATCTTGTTATTGACAGCACATCTAGTGTCTCGTCTGTTAACTGTGATTTTTTTTTTTTTTTTTTTTTTTAAGAAATTTGTAAAAATAACTTCATTGTTTACTTAGAAGAAACAAATAAAATTATATTCTATCAAATTATAAATATAATTATTTTTGTTATAAATTCTAATCTGATATCTTTTTGTTTCAAAATTAAATACAATATTTTTAAAATTATTTCATTAAGTTGGCATTTTCAAATATAGAGATATTTTTAATTAATAAATGAATAAAAAAAAGTAGTATTATATTTCTTTATTTAACATCTGGGATTTAAATATTACATTAATTCTTCAGTTATTATTGTACTAATTACATTAAGTAGCTTGAGTACTTTTAACAAATGTAGAATTACATTGTTAATTTATCAAATGTCAAACTTCTGCACTGGCTGACAATTTGTAGCATCATAAAGAGAAAGTTAAATTCCAACT
Organism: Androctonus mauritanicus; assembly: GCA_011317285.2. Taxonomy (NCBI): domain Eukaryota; kingdom Metazoa; phylum Arthropoda; class Arachnida; order Scorpiones; family Buthidae; genus Androctonus; species Androctonus mauritanicus. The sequence goes on along the minus strand of WUQG02451300.1, from coordinate 2,565 downwards.
AATGTTCTTTTAAGATAATAGGAAATGTGCAGAGTTCCAACTAACAATTTATCATTAAAGACTGCAACATTAATAAAATGTGTGGCATTTGGTATTTTATCTAGTTGTTATTATATTAAGAAGAAAGCCTCTTGAGTAAGGAAAATAATTATTTTTTGAAAATTTTAGTGGATATAATTAAATACATATAATGCTAACTGACAAACTGTGAGGAAATTAAACCATTCTACTAAATTTGCATCAGCACTAAATAAACATTTATTCAAAAAAGCTGTTAATTCGGTGCTTTTTGGCTAATTACGTATAAATTCCCATTTTATCAGTACAGTTATTATTTATATTGAAAAATATGTGGTGGTGATTATATTTCAAAAGTAAAAAATTTTTTTGCCTTTAGTTTCTCTAGATATCAACCTCTGTAAATATTTTGTTAGTGAAAACATTATAAAATATTCTTCAGTGATTGTGAAATTATGGCTATTTGAAAATTTTATTAAGTTGTTGAGATATTTTATGATTAATGGATATTGCTAAGCAGATTAAATCCCTTAAGCAAGTTTATATTTTGAAGCTTGAGCAATAATGTGTCATTAAATGATAAAATTTATAACATTTTACTAACGTTAAGAAATTTTTGTATTATTAAAAGAATATTGTGTGTAAAAATTGAATTTCATTAAGAAAATTTTAAATTTATAATTTAATTTCATTTTACAAAGGACAGAGAAAAACATCAAACTTTTGACATTGGTCATTTAAATTTATCAATAGCAGAACACTGATGAAATTATAAATATTTAAAGTGCTAACTATGAACTCTCAGCAAACTAAATAATACATACTATAAAGAAGCTCATTCTAAACATACAAAAAAGAAAATTTATGGACTGATTTTGAAATTTATAATATACTAGCAAGTATATTCAGTATTGTTTGGATATTTCAGGTGCATAATATATTTTATGACAACTCTTATGCTCTTTGATGTCAACACTCTGGTTAATAATAAAAAAAATTAAAGTGAACTTATAGATTCAGTTAGTGTGAATTAAGCTACCAATCAAACTTTTTGTGACCGCTATTTTTGCATTCCACCGCAGGCTGGCTAATATCTTTCTGGTTAATTCCATCATGGGTGAAGTTATGTAAGTTGATAATGAACCATGCAAAGGTATCATTTTATTATATAGTCTGACTTATTTATTATAGCATTTAGAATCCGTTAGCTTATTGCACCTAATTTTAACATTGATTTTATGCAGTCATCATCATGAGCATATCATTTATAATGTAACCATTGTCATGGCATGCATTAATAAATATTTTATGGTGTAATTCCAAATTTGAATATAACTTTGAAGGATTTAAATGAAGGAATTTTCATTGTCATCCTAAAATATCCCACACTCTGGGATTATCTTGATTTGGGGGAATAATCCTTTACCTCAAGATCATGGGAAGTTATCATGTAAAATTTGATCCTGACAGATTAAATGATATAGGAACCTATGCAGAACAAACATACAGACAAATATTACATTTTTTATATATATAGAATAGTTATCAGATTTAACAGATTAAAAATTATTTAACTTAAAGAATATTGAATAATTGATGTTAATTTCAAAATTTTTTTTCTAAAATATATTTAGTGCTATTTTCGTTGAAACTGAAATCTAAAATATGTTGTAAATATTTTCTGTTTATCATCAGATATGTTTATTTTTCTTTTTGATAAAAAGTGTTAAGATTTCATGATAAAAAATATCTTTTTAAATATATTTTTATAAGAAAACATTTCATGTGAATGAAAATACAGAAAGTCCCAGCTTGATTTTCCTGGGTTTACAAGTCTTTCAAATTTACATTAATATGCTGATAAAATCAGAGAGTGCACTACTTTCATTTCTCGAATGCCATTTTGATTTTTCCAATTTGGTAGCAGATAATAGTTTTTGCTACAAACCCAATCATGCTGGATTATGTACTACATACATGGTTTGAAATGTCTTTTTATGAATGTTAATATTTATGTATTGCAATTAATGTTTATATTTTTGATTTTTTTTTTATTTGAAGAAAATTTTCAAACTTGGGAATTCATTATACAGGAACTCATAAAATGAGAATTACCTATATTTAAAATGTGACATTACAAACAAGTATCTATGGAAATAATGTATCATCAAAACTTATCAATAACAAAAAACTAATCTTATAAGAATTTAATATCGTCTTCAAAAGTTATAAATTGAAATAAAAAAAAGCTGAATATAGATATATACAATTTTGCATCCTGGATATGTTTCATCTAATAGGATGTTATGTGGATTTCACATGCAAACAACATATGTAAATATGCCTATATATGCTATTCTACTATATACAAAGTAAGTCCAGTAGACAGCACTAGATGCAAGTATAATACAGTTTTATTTCGTAAAATGTTTTTGGACTTAGGAGTGGTCCCTCATCAGTACATACATGTGACTGAAGAACTCGATAACTTAAGATAAAATATAAAAGAACATTAGAACTAGAACATAATTAAAGTATTTGAAAAAT
>WUQG02451289.1:0-12907 GCA_011317285.2 Androctonus mauritanicus | reverse complement strand
CTTAACTTAGAAACCGATTAGACTACATGATAAATAGAGCACTAATTTAGGACCCTAGTTAGGGCGGCAGTAAGGGCCTTCTGTTTAAGCTGCACTAGACCGGGACACACCTCCCTCTCCGCACTTAGACTACGCATATGACAATGTCGATCGCGACACATTTTTAAGATAAAAATTAGATCTTATGTACACAAAAGTTGGTCACCCCTGCTATACGGAATCGGGAGTAGCCTCGGCGGTGCCCACATCCGTCACTGAGAACCTCCGGTGGGACCCTACACGGAGGTTCTCAGTGACGGATGTGGGCACCGCCGTCACTGAGAACCTCCTCACTCAGTGCCTGCCTCGTCTTCATATTTGGCTTTCGTGCCTATCGTCTTCGGGGGACAAGTTCTTATATAACCCCCATAGGGAAAAGTAGTAAAAAAAAAAAAAACAATTTAACTGGTGGGTAGAAAAATAAAATAAAAATTGCTTGTTTCGCTAGAAAGGAAATGCCTTTTTAAAATGTTTAAAGCCTTGGTTAAAAAACTGCATTTATGAACCTACAACATATTTTACTGTCGGATTTTGGTTTCCGAATCTTTCTAAAAGTTTTTTTAGTTTCTATAATTAAAATTTAGAGGTGAGGCAAACAATTTTTCAAATCACTTTAATGACAAAATATATTTTCTTAATGCTTGTGTCAAGTTAAACTTTTACAGATTATTAACACAGTAAAATCAGATATTACTGTTCGTAGAAAATAATTAATTTAACAATAGATATTTACAAATCTTCCAACAAAATTTGGACTCCTTTTAAGGCAATATCACACTATTACGAAACAGTCTTTCAGAAACGTGTTATCTGACCCTCTTCAGAATTAAAAACACAATCAGGATCTTGTATGTTATTCGATGAACGATGCTTGAAGTTCGAGGGACTTTCGTTGGTTTCCGGTTCCTCTCTAGCCATTTCGGTTAAATCTTCAACTGTGTTAGATTTCGACAATTCTTCTGGCACAGTCTCTAACTGAGAAGTGTAGCTCATCACCGAAAACCTCCTGTTGATGTGACGACGGACGTCGTCGGGCATGCTAAGAGGAGGATTAGATGACGAGGAAGGTACGAATGATAAACTCTTGCTGTGCCTTTTGCGCGGTTCCATGTCCCGAAAACTATTGACAGTTCTAGTAGGTATGTGACTGTGCCTCCTACAAATGGACTTTATAGAAGTGACATTGATTGGAGGAAAGTAGGCAATGTCGGTAGAGTAATTCACCAAAACACTTGAAACGCTAATCGCTCTGCTTCTAATAATATCCTCTTTAATGACTGCAAATAAAAATAGTATTATGCGAATGTTAATAATTTTTAAAAATGAGATTATCATCTATTGACGTCATACGATAAATAACGTGACATCCGAATATTATACTGAATTAAAATTTTCTTAATGAATAGTGTAATATATAATATTATTTATTAGAAAGAATTTAGTAATAATTTTAAAATCTTTACGTAAGTTATAAATAATGTTAAAAAAAAAGATAAATATTTCGTATTAAGCAGACGTTAATATAACCGATGACGTCAGAGTTTTAATATAAAACATCTATTTAATTAAAACAAATATTTAATTGATAGATTTATATTTTTTAATTTCACATTTAAATATTAATTAAATAATATTTATTGAAAACACTCTATGAATTCTTATTTAATTCGAATTCGTTAAAATATCTGTGACCTGATATAAACCGTAACTATTTTCTTATTAAGATTTTTTATAATATTCGTATTGTTTAAAAAGGAAGTTAAAATTTTTATAAAAATTTATTATCATCCAGAAATAGAAGTTTTTCAAAAATAGAATTTATGAGAATTTTAAAAATATATATATTACGTCATAGAAGCGTTCGCAGCGCCAATATTGAAACGAGTATACTTTCAATGTGCTTTTTAATCTTATTTACCTTCCATTTCTTTATCTAGTTCGCTTTCAATTTTCTTTTTCTTTAATTTTAATCTTCTCAGATAAAATACGTTAATTAGAAAATAGGAAGTTCCTATAATTGCGCAACTGACCGAAAAGATCCTAAATGTCTTTCTGGCTCCGATTTTTGCCATCAAGAATCCTCCAATCAAACTGCCAAAGGCTCGGCCTTAAAAAATATATATTTATAATATAATGAAATCATTAATTTTATATTAAATCATAAAATTTTATTTATTTTTTATTTAATATCGATAATAATAATGATGAATTATATCATTTAGAAATGAAAATTGAAGAAATTACCTGATATTACGTGTAGTCCGTTCCATAAAGTCATCATTGTGGTTAGCATTTCGAGTGATGATAAGTGAGTACAGTATAATGTCGTCCCTATTGTGAGTAGCGTTACAGTAAAATTCTCCATCATCTCATACACCAAACAAACATATGCATTGGTTGCGTACGAATAACCGACATAGCGAACAGAATATGCAGCAAATGCCAATACCATGACGTTAACATAACCAATCTTTCTAGTAATCCAAGTCGATATAAGAGACATAGGAAGACCAGTTCCAGAACCAATGGTTACTGTTAAACCGAGTAATAAATTGGTTGAACCTAAATCGTTCTCCAGAAACCAAAACAAAAAATTTTCCAAGAAACCCCAGCAAATACCCAAAAATGCTACATGGATTAACATAAGGCATACTTCGGAATTCTTTAGAAGATTCTTCAAATTTTGAAAAGCTTTCTGAGATGGGAGTTTCATGCTGAGATCTACAAAAAATGCTACCACAGCTGCAAGCAAATATAGGGCACCATACATGTAGAAACATGGTTCGTAACTGCGTTTTCCATTTTCACTTACATGATCTATTAAATAACCGCTAATAGGTGCGAAAATACACATAGCAGCAGTGGCCCATAGTCTCTGATAGCCGATGTCTGCGTCGTGTTTCATTATAACAGCCATACTAGCAGCGTCGAATAAACCATTCACAATTCCTATACCTAAAGTGACCATTAATCTTATGCCTAAATACATCCCAAATGTTTTTAATTCGCTGTTTTCATCCATAATGGTTTTTCCTTTACAAGAATCTACACTGCCGTTAATTGTTGCTGAGCATATTGATTCACAATGTGATTCTTTATTCGTGCAAATAAGACTAGAGTAAGTGGAATTTAATATAAAGTTCGTTATTGTTATCGTGTTATTATTGATTGTTCCATTTATGAAGAAATCCACATAACATAGTGGCTTATCACCATTATCCATACAAACATTTATTGTATCGTTAGCATCGCATGTGTTGTGACAGTTATCTATAACCCCATGTAGTTCCACAGTAACATTACTTTTGACTTGGCATGATTCATCCACCGTGATTTCCAAGCTGCTGCGATACCTTGTTTGTTCAGGACAAGAAAAATTAAAGTACATATGACCATAATCCGTTGTGTAAATTACTTCTGGAACCGTCAGAAGACAATTGGAGGTAATGGCAGAGAACGCTAAGAAGAAACAGAAAAGAAATTTGAAATTTCCTATTTTGTCCGCCATTATACCAATCATCGGTGCTACAAAAAGCGCAATTATAGGCTGTATGGCGAATATAATTGCCGTTTGTTGAATCGATATTCCTAAAGACTTCAGATGTACTGTGAAATATGGATATAGTGTTGATTGACCTGAAACAAAAAAATAATAATTATAAAAATGCATGCCAATAATCATTTCATAATAATTTTTAATTATGAAATACAATACATTCATTGAAAACGGTAAAGAATGCTTTCAGAGGTTTCACCATTTGAAGAATAAAGGATAAAGTGAGAAGAATATTAAAAAATTTGAAGAGGAAAAGATCCCATCAAAATTCTAGTAAATCATTTAAGAAAAAGATGTTCTAATCTTTGTTTTACAAGTGAGATAGTCAACCAGATTGGCCTGGTGGAAACGTTTCGGCTTTCCATCCTAGAGAACCCAGGTTTGATTCTCGGTCCCATTCTTTGGAAAATTCATTTTTGAGATCGTTACTTAGCCTATCGATCCACGTCCTCTTATAATCCGTTTGATCTCTCCGCAGAGATGAGCAATTTGTGGAAGAGCTTCCAGCCGTTTAGTAGCTGACTGGATATCGGTGATATATTTTTTCTGCATTTTTTACGCCCCTTTTCAATCAGGGAGATTATTAAGGGGCGGGGTCAGTCCCAACCACGGCTGCATCCACAGAGGGGGCCGGATGGTGAAGGACGGGATCGCCGGGCCGGGCCCAGCATCCCGAAAAACTTTTCCAGGTGATACCAGACCCCTATACGAACCTGGGCCCTCCTGCGTTGCACGACAACGCGTTACCTCTCGGCCATAACTATCAACATATGATTGCAAGTGAAAATATGTACGTGTTCTGCTCTCACTCATAAAGAATGAAATGGAATACTTGCAATATAATATGATTATCATGAGATATTTGGATCTGTGATGAAATAGTAAATAAATGAGATAAAGAATTCCAACAACAAATTCAGGTTTCTCTGAATAATTCAAGGAAAGAAATTTCAGCATCTTGATCGCTGAATTATCTCATAGAAAGATTAACTTTTGTTCCATATATATTCGAATGATATAAAACTGCATTCGACAAAAATTAGATACTTTAATTCATATGATAACATAGAGGTTTCATACAGCAGATGCATTTTTTTAATTTTAAAAAGTAAGCAAACAGGAGAAACACCAGATGGGCATGCTCAAAATAAAGCATTTTAATGGAATCATTCTGTGAGATTTTTTAAGATAATCAATTTTGTTTTCAAAATAATCAAAACTTTCACTTTTATAAATAATGCTATGATATTTCATTGAGATAATTGTCTCACAATGTATGAAGTAAGGAATAAATAAATCGAACACAGCACTGTAAGTATGATAAATCCATAATAGTTAGTTTTTTATATTTATATTCTATAAAAGCTCCTGACTAAAATAACGATTAAACCATTAATTGCAATTTTAAAAAATGCAGTATAATATAATGATTTGATGAGAAATACATGAGATAACTTTTTCAGTTGACTTATCTAGATGGAGAATTAGATGAGGCTAAAGAAGCATTATCCAGTTTAACTATTGATTCATATAAACTCTATAATATCAAACAGATTCGATTCAAAATATCCCCCGGATGGCAGCAGAGAGTTGCTGTGTTTATGCTCTGGAGTATTCAAGTTCAATTCCCGAATATCACATCTTGAAAAGTTTTTTCGGGAGAGATCCACGCACTATTCTCTACTTTACAGATGACTCCATCAAGTATGTGGGCAGCCAATAGTGGCATTGAAAATCCCCATCGCATAACACCCACCGAGTGAAATGAGGCGTTAAACCAAACAAGAAAACAAGAACATTCGAATATGATAATTGAAGTTGCGTTAAAGTAATTTTATAGCATATAAGAAAATTTTAATAATTTAAAATTAATATGTTTGAGCTAGCTCTCATTGTATAAAAAAATCAGAAAAATATTTATGAGTTTAGATTTAAAAATTTATTATTTTTTTAAAAAATATTTATAATCATTTTGGTATAGAATCATAAATTTTGAATTACGGCATAATTAAAAATTTTATCTTGACTAGTTTCTTAGCAAAGGTTAATAGATTAAATACTTTTAATAAGTTTATAAGCCTGTCATAAATTAACATGTACTACATCTAACCAGACAAAATTTATTTATTAATTTTAAATGAATGATAAGACTACAAACAACAAAAAATTTATATACTTTAAAGTCAAATCTATCCATAGATTATTTTTCATAGCATAAGGATATTTTAAGATCTGGCGGAATATAGATATACTGTATGTCCAACATGCATTCATTGTATGCAGCAGTGCAAATGTGTGCTTAAAGGCTGTGACACATTGAACGCGACGCGAAGCGAAGCATAAGAAAGCAACTTCCGCGCGATTATGCGTACAATGTCTCTTGGACTACCTTTTCCCGTGACGTTGCTCGAGTTAACGCGCGTAGCCGCGCGAAAAGGAATGAAAAAATTGAACTTTAACCAATCAGCATGCGCGAACAATACAGTGCGGCAAGACGTGAAGGAAGCAATCAATCAATAGAAATGAATGTTTTATATACTTTGAAAATGGAGGATGTCTATACGACATGAGGTTAAAAGAATACCGAAAATATACGATCACTTCTTTCTAATAAAAATTCAACCCCACTCCGCAAACGACATCTATCGGCAAATCCATGAAACATGAGAAATAACTCAGCTACAATGTAGACAGGCTGCGGCGCAGTGCAACGCGAAGCATGTAAATTTTTCTCTCATCATTGCTTCGCTTCGCGTCGCGTTCAGTGTATCACGGCCTTAATACAGACAAGAACAATGTGCAAATTGAACGTTTTTAAATATAAAATCATATCACAGATGTAAAAAAATAAAATGCAACTAGACTGCAGAATAGGATTTTAAAGCAATTGTATCGACTGTCCACATATCGGTGCATTCAAAACCATATCACATGCCACCTTTAAATGCATTTATTTCCCTTTGTAATTGTGTTAAATTAGTGGAAATCCTGTTTGATATAGTTTTATTTAGGTTTGACCATATATGCGCTTTTGTGTTATCTAAAATATTAACTTTATTTTAAACTGAATAAAATTAAATGTATTCGAAAATAATTATTAATTTTGGATGTATATATATATACACTGATAAAATCTAAACTGGTTTATATTTTAAATATAAATTTATATAAAAATAGAATAGAGAAAATATTTTGGCAACACTATCCCATAAATTTGAATTTTAACCAAAACCATCGATGATTTTAACGAATATTAAAATTTAAGGCCTGTAATTTTTTTAATATTAAAATACTTTAAAATAATAAATTCATTTTTTAATAATTATATATGAGTTATTTCACTCTATATAAAGCCGTTCGACTTTTTGTCAGTTACGTTAATAAATAAATAAATTCAAAAAATTAGATAGTTTAGTTCTAATCATTGTCAAAAGAGGGCAGTTAGGATTATTTCATTCAAACAGTAATGCTATTTTAAAAAATGCAATTTAGCAAATAAAATAATTATAAAAAATTATAAAAAAATAATAAATTTTATAAATTAATTATATTATCGAGACGAAATTTTTTATAATTTTAAAAACGATAAATTTATCGATTAAAAAATAAAACCGTCCTCGAAGAAATATTAAAATAATATTAGCTAAGCCATATAAAAATATTTAATATATAAGCTTAGAAATAAAAAAAAAACTTCAGATACCGAAGAACACATTTTGATAAGCGACCGGTGACGTCACAGTTGTCAATATATCGGCGAAGTGAAATTATATTTACCTCCGTATATGAGGAACATGAGGATTTTAATGGGTAAAAGTTCTTTCCTCGTCAAATCTTGTAAGAACGACAACATCTTGAAATTAACCAGTTATAAGAATTCTTTAGATATTTTGTAAATAATCCATATTCTTCGATCTCCCTTCGACTCGATAACACCCACAAATACCTGTACTTTCATCGATAAAAGTCCAACTTTTTGATTAGTATAACAATTGCTTCTTATCCAATATGTAGAGCCTCCAAAGGTTTTTTATTCATATCTAATGATTTTAAAAGTTTTATTCGTTAGTCTAAAGCATAAATAATCCCTAATACATATTAATATTTAAGTTGTACCGTAAACCGATAGATGGCGCCATATTGAAGTAATTATTTGAAGATAAAAAAAAAAAAATAAAATTGTCATCGGTAGTGTTTTGCTACGAGATTAAACAAATTATTGGAGTTTAAAGAACTTTATCGATTTATCAATAAAATAAATATACATATTTTTTTTCCTCTTGAGAAATTGTTTCGTATCTGGTTTTACTTTTATGACGTTTTTTACATTTTTAATAATACTATATGAACTATTAAGTGTGGACATTAAATGATATCAGTTAAACGAGACGTTTTAATTTATATTTTAATTAAATCGAAGTTAAAAATAGAATAATTTATGAAAATCGAATGAAAATTAACTTTTATTGATTTTTATTAGTCTTTTTAATAAAATATTTGAATTTTCATAAAATTGTTTCCTTTTAAAATATCTTACACCGTAATGATAATTAAAATATTTTCTATAAATAGAATAAGGGCAGTATGATTTTAAGGTAGGTATTTTTCTTGGTAAGTACGGAGATTTAAGATTTATGGCTAAGGTAGTTGTGTAGAGTAATGTTTAAAGTATCGACTGCGTTCGCGTTGGGTAGTGGTTCGGTTATTGGAACGCGTGCGTGTTGTTTACTGTTTACGCGTATGTTAGACAGTACACATGCGCGTAAAAATGATAATTGTATGTTAATGTGTTTAAATTTTATCATCATATTAAACCAATAATCTCTTCATGATCGAACACTAGTTGTTATATAGTAGTTGGTGAAGAAAAAACAATATCAAACTTCTGTTAGAAGATATATATCATAAACCTAATTTCATTTTAATAATCTGATTAAACTCTTATACTCTAAATTCAAAATAAGTTGCGTTTTTTCGGTGTGTTTACAAATTTTAACGCTAGAGATATTTTTAAAATTATTATTAATTTTTCCGCCAAGACTGTTGGAGAAATCTGGACGTACTCGACAAAGGAACCAACCAAGGACGTTTTTAAATCTCTAATTAATCCGTCATGAGTCAGAATCGACTCTCTCTTCCCTTTCAGGATGTAAACAAAATTCTATTTCCTGTTAGGCCTACCACCTGATCAGACCAGACTTCCTGTCTTGGTTCAATTGTATTGACCCTTATACGCGTTTCCGAATCGCTAAATATCCTTTCGAAAGTTAGAAAAAATTCGATTATTATTTTTTTTTTTTAATTTTGATTAAGTGAGAAATTCTATTCTCGCTTAATCAGTTGCTTCTGTTCGTTTGCTGGATATTCGATTACGTCTGATTTAAGACACGGAATATCATTATATTAAATTTCACTGTTAAAAAGTAACTAAAATTTAAATCTAATCTATAAAATTTACATGCCAATAAGTGTTATAAAAAAGTGTTTAATCGAACGGAAACGGGATGAACTTTAAACTAAATTAGTCTAAAAAATTAAATCGGTTTATTCTTTGTCTAATTGAAGAAAGTAATAAAAATTCACATTTACTTAATAGTGCAAATTGATAAAAATGACTTTTATTTACTGATTTTTTAACAGTTTTTTTTTTATAATTTAACGCCTTCATAGAGTTATGACACTTTCAAATTATTAAAGCGTTAATTATAGCATTATAAATTAATTTTGCAACCTAAATAAAAAGTATCCATTAGCATTTAATGGGATCGGAACCTGTTGAATATTTTTACATCTTTTTTGCACAATACGAAAAAGAGGCAAAACCAGTTGTTTCCTGTCACGTGGTGGATGTCAAAAGTAGCAAAGGCCTATTGGACGAATTTTCTCATTCTGGTTTAACTTTCTTTGTGGAAGGAGGAGCCAGGGGTAAGGAGAACATCACTAAGTTGTAAACTTAAACATTTTTATAAACAGAAAAAAAAAATGAAAAAAGAAGTTACGGCAAATTGATCAAAACAGTCATGCAACTTTGTTTGGTGCATGGTTGAAATGTATCTTATCTTATATGAAATTTTGTTGATACCTCTGCTTCCTACCGTAATTGGTAAGTGTATATATTTTCTACAATTAAGGTTTTTCTGTAAAATGGCTTAAATAGTTCTTTTTTCGAGCATTTTAACCACTTTTGTTTATATTGGTAAAAATGGAAGAGGGCAGGTGGTGATAGGACAACGATCTGTGCTACTTACCTTCACTCGTTATCTAAACTGCTCGGGGTTATTAACGATTGTGTGAATTATTTTCACAAATATACACGTTTTATTTTGTATACTTCGATGTTAATTTTGCCATTTTGAGATTGACAAACGCTCGAACTATCGTTGGGTCATATGTTAATTTCAAACAGGTCTATTAACTGACACATAATGCATAATTGGGTACTTTATATTTTGGATTAAAAATACGGGCATTCACGGTTAAATACCTGAATAAATTTCGTGCAATTGAATAATCACGTTCTTAACGTATTATGGGCTATTTATAGGCAAACGCGCGATTGAAGTCACGCTGTTTCAATAAATGTTAACAATGAAGCTATTGTATAATACATAGAACGTGTTTCAGCCGGTTAAAACTTCAAAAATTAAACAAAAAAAAAAGTTTATATACGGAATCTGATTCGATAACACTAATCGATTTAATTATAGAATATAACGATTAATAAATTAACGCGAATCTTTCGAACGTAACGATATATCGGAATCTTGTAAGATGATGAAAGTAATTTTATGATTGTTAAACGATTTAAATATTTAAAGATGCCGTTGTGGGAGGATTTTTTGGCATTGCCATGAGTGTATAAAGATAAGTTTCATTATTTTTACAGTTTTTATACACTCCATAAAAGTAGGTGTAGCTGAGAAATAAAACAAGTTATAGGCACGATTATGCATTCTTCATACATTTTTTTATGTAGGCTATAACGACCTTACATGTTCCCCCGTAGTTCTTGCAAAAATTATTAACTAGATTTCGATTTCGAAAAATATTACTGAACTATTCTAATTTTTTTTTTTTTTTTTCTATTTATGAACTGAATTTTTCATTATTTCCCGTTAAAACTTAGCGCATTCCATCCATCAATCATCTTTTGTTCTGATATTAATTTCCAGGCATGATATGCGGAGTGCCTGGAAGACCGATCGATGGAAATTTTGGTCCAGTAAAGAATGAATACGAATCGGGTTCGGTAGTGAAATATTTCTGCGATCCTCGTTCTTTAATGTTTGGATTCGTAGATAGGATCTGCTTAGATAATGGAACTTGGAGCGGCGAAATACCAGTTTGTGGTGAGTATTTATCATCATTTGCATTTTTTTTTCCTTCCTTTCTTTCTTCCATTCTTAATTTATTTTTTATGGCTTTTATTGTTATTATTATACAGATAAACCGATTAAAGTCCGGAGCGCTTTTCAGTCGTCTACACTGAGAAATTTCACGGCAGACAAAGCGATAGACGGCAATCCAGCCACTTATTCCTCCACGGCCTTACTAGAAAAGGGATACTGGATAGCCATTCTCAACAATCAGTCCAGGGTCAAAGCCATTCGCGTTACTCTCCCTCCAGGTAATTATATCCATCTGCTCGAACAGGTGAAGTAACATCTGCTCTTTCATACCACACTAAAACATCTCCCTAGTGGACCGGTGGTTCTCAACCTTTCCCTCCGGCTCCGGATTACCAATTATTTTAGAAAAGTTCCTCCGCTGCACATGTCGTTCAATTATGCCAAAGAATTTTTCTATAAATTATCTGTACAAGTCGAGAACCGCCGGTAAAGTTAACAGGAATGTTATGGATACCAACAGAAAACACTTTCGAAAGTTAAACGAGAACTTTTTATACTAGCGAAAGAATCCGATACTGTTTGCATCCCGTATTTTATGCATTTAAGAATTTTAAAATTGGTGTATTTATAACGCGAATTTTTTATGATAGTTTGGCCCATTCTTTCGTAAAGAGAATTATTTGTACGGTTTGCAAAAAGTAAAATTATCCTCAAGATATATTTTTTATTTAAAAAAAATGCTTTAATTAACATTACTATTGGATCAATCTTTTAGATGTCACAGAACTTTGTTATAATAGTCACGTACTTGTTCCTAATGGCCTCTCTCTATCTTCTAAAACATGAAAATTATCTTCCGTTACATAGGTTGCATAATTGATACATTTTCTTGATTTTTTTTTTTTTTTATTAAAAAATGTACAATATTCGTGTTTTTGATCTACTTGCTCTGTGCCGTGAACTGCTATGAAAAATATGTAAACCGCTATTTTTCACCAACCCTGCACGAACCTCTTAAGGGCCCGCGTAGCACACACCGAAAACAGCTGGCCTAAGAGTAGTCCATCAAGGTAGTTTATCATTCTTTTGTTAGTCGAAAGTCAAAACAGTTCAGCAGATGCTATTGATAATGGAAGTTTATTTTTTAAAGCAAACTTTTACATTCCATTCTATGTTTTTTTTATTTTTTATTTTTTCTAAATTCTAGAACAATAAAATGGATACGAGACATAACGTGTAATTTCACGGATGGGAAGTATTTTTATTCCTTTTATCACCTGCCAGTGCATTAAAGCAGGAAATCGTCTTATATTCGAGTCTAATAAAAATCTATTTTCAGATGTAATGAGAAGGTGACATAACTCATAATCTATTCGAAAGATACGTTGGTTTCTCATAAATACTTTATAACATTAGATCCTGGAAAGATTTTAAACCGAAATTCAGTCAGTGTTATCAGGAAAAACAATTTATGTTTTCCTGATAACACTGACTGAATTTCGGTTTAAAATCTTTCCAGGACTAATGTTATAAAGTATTTATGAGAAGCCAACCTTTCTTTCGAATTGATTATGAGTTATGTCACCTTCTCATTACATCTGAAAATAGATTTTTATTAGACTCGAATATAAGACAATAGAATTTCTATCAAATAAAGTTAAAATTTTACAGTAAAAAATATTTAAGTTAATCATTGGCATGCTATCCAAACAGTCAAAGTTCAAGTGCGGGATAAAATCATACTTTTAGCACTTTCATACACCAAATTTTAAGATAATTGCTTCAGCTATGCTACTAAATTAAATATAGAACATTAAATGTAATGATTTATCGCTCTTTTGGGCATATTTGATATATGCCCATCAATGATCTAGTACATACTGGATGGATTCCTCAATATTAGAACAACGATGCCGCCGTAACATTGGTTTCCACCAACAACCTGGTGGATGCGAATGTAGAT
>WUQG02451288.1:0-34732 GCA_011317285.2 Androctonus mauritanicus | reverse complement strand
CCTCACCTGAAGTAAGAGTAAAACTCCCAGAAACACGCAATCTACCTACAGTCCTTGGAGATTTAACAAAGGCATTAAGCAAGATACACACCCACTTGGAATTCCTTAGTGCAGAGTCCCATGTCGTAGAAAATTCTCCTAAATTAATATTAGAAAAGTTCTTCCTACTGTTATTTCTGTGATTAAAGTAATTGGAAAATTTTAAAATTACTTTCTGCTTTCAAATTATCGTTAGAAACGATTATTTCACGTTACATTTTTGTTGTTGTTGTTTTTTAGTTTTATTATTAAAAATTAAATTGGTTCAAGTATTAAATAGAGTGGATGAAATTTTCCACGGCGATCGATCAATAACTTTTAACCTCTACATAATTTACCGTCCTAAGCAAAGTGAAAAAATATATATAGAATACATATAAGGAAAAGACTTACATAGACCTGTGGGCACAGCAGGACATAATGGTTTCCTTGACATTGGTGACACTACCGCACTTCCACGCGTTGTTGCGTTGTTTCCTAACGTTCTGACAGATCTCAAGACCCGTTTCAAGCGTGCAGTGTTTACCCGACTTTGTAATAAAAGTATATTAGTTTCTACCGAAGGAGCATTGCGATCCAATAATGCCTCTACTCTTAATGTTTCCGGCTTCTTTGTTAGAGGCTTGGTCACTCTGGCTACTACAGGAATCTGTGGTTTTCTGACCTCAGTCTGTTGATGAGATTGTGGCTGAGGTGTCAGAGGCGACGTTAAGTTCAGTTCGTGTCTATGAATGTAATGAGCTCTTCTATTGGCGTGGATCACTGCTATTTGCATCAACGTTACGAAAATTAAAGAGAATACGAACATGAGTAATAAAACTGATGGCATCATACGTATAGCCCTCTTCAGTGTAAATCTGACTAGCGGTCTGGCTAGAGGAACACGCACTCTCACCACCTGCATGATGTCTTTTGGATAGAAGGCACGTCTCAAACAACACGACCCATTCGACACCTTGGTCTGTTTGTAGCGGCAACTGAACAGAACCGTATTGACTGTCGTTTCCATGGAAACACCAGCATCCCGTACAGATGCGCAGGCGTAGTGGTGATGGAAGAACTGCACGCCGCATTCCCTCTTTAGTAGACAATTCGATCGGATTCGTGAATAGTCACTGGATACAATGGGATAGTCTTGTTCGTTTACGATGATTTTCGGATTTGCCAAAGTTGGATTAAGTTACGAATGAATCTGACCACAGTTCTATTCAAACAACACTCATATTTAACACGAAAGAGAAGTTGTAAGTGCAAGAAAATCTAATTACCGAAGAAAATGCCGTTTAAAATAAATACGTGATTAACTCAGTTTTAAGAATTGAATTAAGTTGTAAAAATAGTTTGACCAGATTTAAACGAATTGTTTTCTTAGAATGCAAACTTTTCCATTTGTTTTCTTTATATTTAACTTATGTTTCCTAAAATTCCTTAAAATAACGATATTTATAAGTAATTTATCAGCTAAAACTTGTAGAATATTTCTAATCAAAAATATAATTTTGTCATTTCTTTAACTTAATTCAAAATATAGAAAAGTTTGATGTCACGACTTTCTCTAAATTAATCCAAAAACTTTCTCATTGCAATTACTGAATTCAGTAGTGGATGCAGCTTTTACTACATTTAAATAATTAGTATAATTCATAGTTAATTATATCAACTCTCTTTATCGGTAAACATCCCAGAAGAAACGTTATACAATTAGGAAAGATGAAAAATTTTTTTTTTTATTAATATGCTTTAATTAACATAAAATTAGTCAGTTTAATGACATTCCGATGTTATCAATTGATAATTACTTAAAAACGAATGACATATATCTTAAATAATAAGAAATGAAACTAAATTTTGTACGATTCTGTTGACATTTCCTTTATAGCTGCTTTGATATAGTGGATAGGAAATGACAGATTCTGATAATCCATTATATAACGAAATAATCTGAAGATGGAAAAAAATATTTGCTTAGATACTTATGATTAATCATGATAAATTTATAAAAAATATAAATATATTCATGTATAAATAAATACAGTTACGTATATATACATTTTTGAGAAACAGAGCTATAAAAAATATAGAAGAAACATGTAACAGTCATACATCTTGCAGAAGAAAGATACAAATATGGATCTATGACAACATGCAAGTTCTATTGATTTAAAAATATTTTATTTCTCGGATGTAAATGTAAAATCTATGTACAGTATCAGGAATGCAATTCTATTAAATGAACTTTTTATGGCCGAATTATATAAAAAAAATTTTTTTAACCAAATTTTCTACGAGTTTACAAATTTTGTACCAGATCAAATCGAAAAAATATTGTTTGTATTTAAATCACTATTAAAATAATAATTTATTAATTTTCGAAATATTTTCAAAAAATTGGCAATCAGAAAACACGTTATTCCCCGATTTCCTTTTCCTTTCTTTTCCCCTTGTTTTCCTTTCTAAATTTCCTGTTTCCTTTTTTCGATTTAATGCTAATTAAAATATACAGATTTTTATTTTGTTTTGAATAAATCGTAGAAAATTTATCTTTATCATTTGTATTGCCAATAATAATATGCTGATAAACAAACTTATTGCTTTACTGTGTGCACCCATTTCGAACAGTACTTGTCTTTCAATAGGCCACTCAGATAAGAAATTGCTCAGTAATGCACAGAAAAGTCTGTAGCTCGAAGCATTCTAGGTGTACTTTTGTCATTTAATGAGAGAGCCTTACTAAAGTTTAATTAAACAATTGATTTCTGTAGAAATTTTGCAAAGATTTTTAAATATATTTACATAATAATATTATTATGCAATTCTATCAATTTATCGTCTTTCATAGAATTTTTTTTTCGAATTTTATTATTGAGAAATGAATAGAATTCAAAAAGAGCGATGCAAAGAATAAAATTACATCATTTAATCGAACATTAAGTTTATTTTATTTATTCATGCTGCTATTTAAAAAATGTTTTGCAAATTAGCGTGTAAATGAGTTTTAATGTTTTTTAATAATGTAAAAAGAAACTAACTCGCTCTTTGCCGACTGATACAGTTTTAAAATCATTACAAAACAAGAACTAACATAAGAAATGAAATTTTTCACACTTGTTAATTGGATTTAAAAACCACTTGGAATGAAAAGCAGAGGTTAATTAATTAATTCCTGCTTTAAGCTTAAATTGAGGAATTCTTTATTATCTATCATGTCAGAAAGGACCACATTCTTGTGCTGTTATAAACATTCATGTGTATGAAGATAATTTCATTTAAAATTTAGTAGGTTAGTAATAAATTTTAGGCTATATATAAATAATACAATATAAGCAGCTAAAATCTATACATCTTTCATCAGAATGCAATATTTATAATAATTAATTATATTTATTTATATAAAATAATATAATTTATAAAGACGAAATTATTCAGATTTTTTAAAAATATAGTTCCATTTATAATACTTATATAAATATACAAAAATATGAAGTTTTATAATTTTTGTCAAGTTCGTATTTATAATTATTGATTATATTATTTTATGACCATATTTCTATCAGATAAAATTTTGATTGTAGATACCAAAAATAATCGAATTTTACTATTTATAAATAGTAATCACGTCTTTCTAAACATAGAATAGGAAAAACAATCATAAATGATCGATCAATAAGTTCCATTTAAACGATCACAGTGACGATGATGTTGTTTAAAATGAATGTAATTATTAATAAATAAACAATTTTATATCGATATGGATACAAAATTGCTAGTTGGTTAATTGTTTAGTAAAATTTATTATAATTCTACAATAGTCCTACACTTTTAAAATATGTATTTTCACACATCAGCGTGTGATTTATCTGGATATTTGAGTTTGATTTTAAATCCATTGTAAAATATAAATGCTATTGTGGTGCAAGATCTTATAAACTTTTAAAAAATAACCAGAACATATATCTAATAGTTCATTTAACTTCAATGACAATCGATGATGCAAATTTTGTCACCAGTGTTCCGTTAATTACTCAGCATGAAGGCACGCCCTTATCTTATTCTCAATATGGCGAAGGAGAGAACATGATTCTATTAAAGGTCTCGGTGCAAATTCCAACACGGATTCGAAGTCATTAGTCTCAAGCTATGTAAATTCATTTAACGCTAAATAATTTACTATACGCATAAAACTCCAACTTTACATTCGATCCGACTGTTTGGTAAACTTACTACTACTATATACTGTATCATATAACGGTTTACCCTTTCGTCGGAGTGAGATGGAACAGATGACAAACGATATTGTCGGTCCATAAAAATCATCAGATAATTGATAGCAATCTAAGATCCAGTTCGCTCACATTGGAGCTAATAACCTAGAATTATTTTCTGTCATTTTATGGGTAACTTGGTGCAACATTTTCTTTTTTGTTTTTTTTTTGCACAAACCACTAAATTGAACATAGTAATGCTTTGCGTTTCCTAAATGGATAACAATTTATCTCAATAAACATTGGCTTTTTTTATATGCATCTAAAATTTATTTTAAGACATACTATTTTACAAACAGGAAATTTTTATTATAAAGAATGTTATGAATATTTTCTTTTTACTCTACGAAATGTAATATGATGTAACCTTCTAAAAATTGATATTTTCCTTCTAAATATAAGGATAGTAGAAAAAATATTAAAATGAAAATCAACAGAATTGAACCAGTAATGCAGTTTTATAAATAGGTAAAAAATTAATTTACATGATTTTTGTCATCTAAGTTAAAGTATATCTATTTTTTAGAGATATAGAAATTTTATTTTAAAAATTCACTTTGATTCGATGTTTATCGAAATTGGATTCCTCATGAAATCTTCTAATCTTTATCCCCATAAGAAATAAAGGTCTGAAGTCAGCAGAAAATATATTCCAAGAACCAAGAGTTTTAATCCTTCGAAAACAAGTTGAGAATATCGAAAAATAAAAAGATCTAAATTAATCAGATAACTTTTGATCTTTATAATGCATTCCAATACTTTTTGTATTTGTACATTATATGCAAAATAGAAATATAATAATTGCAATTATATTAAATACATCTTAATTTATGCGTAGTTAATTTTTTTTCTGAATTTTTCTTCATTTATTCCGTAATTGAAACACGGTCAGAAAATTGAAATCAATGTGGTAGAATTTCATCTTTATTTTCATTATTCTTTTCAACAAAATTTCGAGTTTTTCTTTTTTGTAGATATTTTGCGATATTTATAGTGATTGCTGCTATTCACTACACTCTCTCTTTCATCTTCATTTACTGTATTTTAGGAAGACGTTGTAATCTTCAAGATTTCATTTTTTTACTCATTTTCTGAAATGCAATCGTTGAATTTTTGAATACAGTACCACTGTAACGAAAATCAGTTATTTCTACTTTTCCATCGAAAAATTTTTCTAATAGTATCATCTTCTGTCATGATGAATTTTCGGATGAAATTTATGTTTAAAAACCTTTTAATCGATAAATTTTCAAATATTTCTATCTTTTTTTTCATTTTAAAATGTGATAGAATTGCTATTCAATTTATAATACAGTACTTCTTTATTTATCGTAAAAGATTGCGATATTATTCATTCATTCACAACGCCTCCATTTTTCTTTATATATAAATATACAAAAAGAAAACTTTAGTTTTTTTAAAATATTACTCAATTTATTTTATTACTTTAGAAGAATTATCAAATTAAAAAAAAACTAACACAAATTCTAATTAGATATTATTATTATTACGAAACTGATTCTGAATTAATAAACTGAAGTTAATGACAGTTAATTTTAAAATCTACTGATCAAATTAAAATAATAATAATAATAATAATTAATTTTATGCTATTTAATTTAATAGTAATTTCGAAAAGTAAGCTATTTTTTTATCATAAAAATAATTCTCAAATGTTTTGAATCAATTTTGTCTTAAAATTTTTTTTAAATTTTATTACAAGAAAAGAGAAAGTTCTTGGTGATTAAAAAAAAAAAAAATCAAAATTGTTCTTGAAAAGTTAAAACGGCTAAGATTGTCTTTCTTGATTTTAATATAAATTTTTGATGCTATTATGAAAATTTTAACATAAGTAAATATGGTAAAAGCTGAAATTTGTCTAAAGTATGATTAAATTTAAAAAAATTAAAAAAACAGAAATACTGAAACTAAATCTAGATTATGATTTATAGTAGAATAACTCGAGAAACAACAAGACTTTTAATGGCACTAAAGCTGAATATAGTTAGACTTAAATTTATCTTGCGGATATTTTACTACCAATGCTATTTTTAAATACGACTAAATGTTTTTTTTATAAGATTCTGATTATATAAGTCATCTGTAAATTCAATTTAGTATAAAAATCTATCCCCAAAATTACTTCTCTTATAGTTAATACGATTATAACATTCGCTACGATCTATTGGCGAGAATTGTAATTTATCTCATTGTTAAATTAATTTTTATCTAAAAGAAACAATTTGTTTTTTTTTCAAATTTAGAAGCTTTATGATCGTTTAGTTTACAAATTTAATGATGTTATCATAGTTAAGAACATAGAACTTTAAATAAAACGATTAAAAAAGATCCATTCATGTTAGATATACAGAATGTTAGACCATAAAAGATTTTACTTTTTGAAGACTCATTTATAATGTTGCTTTGAATGTTATATAAAAATATTCTGTACTAACTGAAGGCAAAATAAGATAAATTAATCTCTGAGGTTAATAATTATTTTGTTTTCAATATTTAATACTGGAAACATGGATCAATCAGCATTGTTCAATCTTAAATTTATAATCTGATAGTTCAAACTTATAATTCTGATCATTTCTTCTCATAAGCTAAAAAATATCAATGACATGCTCTATTTTTTAACAATGATGATGTATAAAGAAGTAAAATTTAAAAGTAAAATACAACATTATGATAATATTGCATGATTTTTTTATAGCCTTGTTTAGAAAATAATTTACAGTATTCAAACATTTTGAAACTTTTCATGTTATCGCACGATAATGACTCGCCAAGTACAATAGTCGTGAATGATCTTTATTACCAGAGTTATTATGGCCAAAATTCGACTCGCTGTAACTTTCATTCTAAGTTAGATATTATTAATAATTTTATTCGAGAAAAATATTGAATAGAAGACTGACTGCAAATCCAATTAATGAAGAACTAGAACAATTTAAAAATCGGCAAAAAAAGCGTCGTTTTTCATCATCTCATCCTCCGTTACATTTCATTGTTCGACTGACATTTATGAAATTTGGAATGTATATATTTCTTAGATTACTTGAAGTCTCCTGAAAATTTCAACTCAATCAAGTCAAAATAAAGTTGTGAATGGGGATTCGTTTTCCATAAACACTTCTACAAATCACATTGTTTAATCGTTTTGATTAAATTTGAAATAATTTAATTAAAATCTTCCAAAAAGTTTGATCCAATTGAGACGAAAATTAAAAGGTATAGTAGAAGATGATTTTCATCTCTATAAATATCTCTATAGATTACATCGTTCAACCGATTTCGATAAAATCAGTTAATGTAAATGTTCCTTATATTATTTAAAGCTTTCTGAAAAACGCAGCTCAATGAGGCCAAAATAAAGGATGTAAGAGGTATCTAAATCGTGAACTTTTCTACAGGACGGATCGTTTAACCAATTTTGGCCAAATTTGATATATGTATGATTATTATTTTATTAAATGTTTCCTAAAATTTCGATTCAATCGGATTAAAAATAATGACTGTATTTAATGATGTATTAACATGTTTTTATGATATCTTTCTCAAAAAACGATATTCATCTAAGAAAATAAATGATATCCAATCAAAAACATGTAATATGTAAAAAATAAACCAAGTACAGTACTGTATTAAGAAATTAGAACATTTATTTCAATTTAGATGCGGCTACTTGATTGACGATTTAAGAAAATAAAACAATAACGTCAACCAAAATAGCCACCTCTAAATTGTAACAAATATCCTAATTTCTTAGAACTATAGTACTTAGTTTCTTTTTTACATATTAAATATTTTTGTTTGGATAATATTTATTATAAAGAAGCCATTTATTTTAAATTTATCATAAATTTACACTTGATAATTAAAAATTTATTCTTCATTTTTAGCTATTGACGATTGAAATTCGAAAATATAATTTTAATATATATATATTTACTCTGAAAAAATTTTTATAAAACTGTATTGATCATTTTTTTTATAAAACAGTTGGTTCAGTTGAAATCTAAGTTAAAAGTATCAGGTTGCATTTTGAGAAAGTTGAAATTAAATAAATCCAATTCATTTTTTCTTGTTGCAAAATTCTTAACAGAAAAATAAATTGACTTATTCCCAGAATAATTATCTTCATTAGTCGAAAAAATAATGAAGATAAAATTAATTTTTTTTATTCGAACTTTATATTAAAATTAATTAACCGATTCTTTCTTTCGTGTAAGATTCGATAAAATGTTATTCAATAATAGGAAATAATTATTACAGATATTATATACTGTCGACCAAACTTTTTTTTTTCTAAAAATTAAAGAAAATTTAATAAAGATATTAAAATATTTTTATAATAATTTAAATATTGTTATAATGTTGTAATTTTTTATATCGATAGATAATTATAAATTTAATTTAGATTCTTGCTATTTTTATTTATTTATTTATTATTCGTGCATAGGGAAAACATTAATTGTTTTATTTTATAAACTGTATTAAATTTAAATTTTTAATAGGCTAACTCTTTTGATATATTTCTATCAGCTTAAAATATATAATTTATTATATCTGTTCGTATCATTTAATTCTGAAACATCATAAACAACTACTAATTTATTAATATAAAATTTAGACTAAATTCGTTTAATAAATCAGTTTAATGAAGTCTTTCTTTCTCTTTGATAAAAATAAGTAAAATGCCATTTCACCTATCTATATTGTAATTCTCTTTTATTGATTAAATAAATATTTTAAAAGCTTCTCTAGTAATTATTAAGTATGTTTTGCTGTTCGAACGTAAACTTTGGTAGTTTAATGAAACAAACTTTATCTAAATTAAATATCGATAAAATAAATAAGTAATTTAGACATATTCTAAACAGGCTATAGGAAATATGCGAATTGCAATTTAAACGTAGGAAAAACTGCAGAAAAAAACGATTCAAAACATGAATAACACAATTGAATTTAAATGAGAATATTATCAGTTCTAAATTGTCTTCACATACAAATGGTATAGTCATTTCTATATCTCAACGATGTTCTGGAACAAATAGGTTGGTGTAATGGAGCCGGAAGCACCTTTTTACTGCAATCTGTCATCAACTGATGATGGAGCGATACGCCCATTGAATGTTAGAGGAAGAGTTTGTTATTTAACACGGGTGTCGACTTTTATTTAGATAGATATTCATATTC
This sequence comes from Androctonus mauritanicus, assembly GCA_011317285.2. Taxonomy (NCBI): domain Eukaryota; kingdom Metazoa; phylum Arthropoda; class Arachnida; order Scorpiones; family Buthidae; genus Androctonus; species Androctonus mauritanicus. The sequence continues at coordinate 25,226 of WUQG02451288.1, read as the reverse complement.
ATTATTAACGGCAATCAAATCTTTAAAATCCATTAAAAAATTGTAAAACTTATTTTTTTTATAAATATCGATTATAGTTTACCCATCATCTCAGTCAGTCTTCAGTATGCTAATAATTAATATATCTGTTGCAAAATTACGCTAAAGATCAATAAAGTTTAATACTTTCGGCTTACAAATTGTCGTAAAAAACGTTCACTTTAATTCATAGAAAAGATGATATCTGACGACAGAAAGGATTGCTGTTAACGACAATATCTTGTGACGTCATCGATCCTCATCTTTCAAATACTATATACAAGAAGTGTGAACGATGTCTCCACTAATGGTATCATCAGTTTGGCCTCCTGCGACGCTTCTTCAAGAAAAACATTTACTACTGTAAGTTGCTATTGACAATGTCTCGTGACGTCATCGATCGTCACTCTTCAAAAATTCTACAGAAGTCTTATGAAAGACAGAAGTCTTATGAAAGATATTTGATCATTAACATTATATCATTTTTTCAATAGAAACAATTACTATTAAAAATTGTTAATATCTTTAATGTATTCAAATATATTTTTCTAACATTTAAGTACATATCTGAAACAAATATAGCATATAATATGTATTTAGCAAACATAACGCTATTTTTGCGTACGATTGACAAATTGTTCTCAATATTTGTTAACAGTAAATATTGAAAACACTTTGCTGATGATATAACAATGATGACAACTCTTCGATATTATTACGCCACAAGAATCAAAAGACTAAAGGCCTAACAATAAGGATAATCATGCATAAATATTGCAACCATATTTACATATTCACTTTCATTACCTAACTTTAATGCAGCAATATAATTCATTTATTTTATATAATAATTTAGTAAATTTTAATTAAATAAATTTATTATGTTAAATAATAAACTATAGAATATATAATAATATAAAATCTGTTTATTAATAGCATTAGATTACTTATAAACAAAAAAGATGCTATTATGTTGATTATATCGAATATGTGTGTTAACATAATCATAGATGCGTTGGTACAAATAATGGCATAATAGTCCCCAAGTTTTTATGATAATGAAAGGAATTGAGAACAAGATGAGACGATTCGAGTAAAGTATTGTAGACATTACTAGCAAGTCTTGTTAGACGATAAGAAAAGGAATCCAATAAACCCAGTTAAATATTGACTCGATGTCTGTACTCATATTTGATCTCAAGTTCTTACCGTGAATAGTGGATATATTTTGTATTGAATTTAAGATAAAATGTATTAAATTTTTATCTTGACACGTTCAAATGAAGTGGACTTGATTTCTTTGTAAAATTTTTACTCGGTAATTTAGACCACTTCCAGTTCGTTTCGTGATCGTAGTGAATTAAGAATATATTTAAATTTATACAAAAAAAAAAGTTTTATATTAAGGACCACTAAAATAAATTTTAAGATAATAACAACATTAATTATATATAAGTGTAACCATTAAAAATATTGAATTTGTTAATAATACAATTACGATTTTTTTTCTCATTTTAATAATTTATTTTTATATTTTCTAGTATTTTATTCTTACTGAAAAAAAAAATTGCTTTGGTGTTTCGTGCAAAAATTAACTTTATCTCGAGTAATAAATTCGAAACAAATAATAAAACAGAAAGCAAATGATGTTTTTGATTAATGATTACATTATTATAATTAATTAATACAAGAAATAAAAAGCAGTAAATCTGATGTCATTAATTAATTATACGAACGTTTTTCGTTAAATATATAATATTATAACTTTTATTTTAAACAATTTATTAGATTAAATGATTTAATTCAATTATGGATTTTTATTAAAATAATGTTAAAACTTTGTTTACATAATAGTCAAAATTTCTTTTTATGAAAATAATTTTAATTAATTTTCCAATAAAGAAAAATATCGTTTTCTTAAAATATGGCATTCCTTTAGGACCATTAAGTATATTTAAAAATGGAGTCTTATAAAAGTTTTAGACAAAACAAAGGATTATGTCGATCGTTATTCTTTTAATAACACAAAGAAACATCTCTCGCAAGAAATTGTCAGATTCCAGATAGAACAGTAACCAGAGAGAGAGAGAAAAAAAAAAGAAACCATATCGATTGCCATCAGTAATGTCTTCAGGCAAACAAAAGTGACTCTATTTTTTAACTTTTTTTTCTTAAGGGTAACTTATTGTTGTCAGGTATCAGCGAAAATTCCCATTAGAAGAGTGAACTTACTTTTTTTTTTCTCTTTTGTTAACGAGAATATGTTTATAGCGGATTAAGAAGTTCAAATCCTCTCTAAACCCCATCTTTTTAGATTTTCTTTCTTGCATCTTTTATGATTGATACCTATACATTTTTCATTTCTGTCTTTAATTAAATTATAAATAATATTAACTCAATACTTTTACCTGATTAATTTTTTAAAAAGTTTTCTGTTTGTGAGAAAAATCAATTTGTTAATTTTAAGAATATTAGTTGATCGTCCAAGAATTTTTTTCTTTTGTTATTAAATTATTAATTCTATCGCAGGCACAATCGCAATTTTCTACACAACATAATTTTTTAAAAAGTTATTTTCAAAATTAATATTTAGAGTATAATTAATACGAAATATGTTTAGCTGTACGGATGAAAATTTATCTTAATTTTAAATTTTAAATTAATTTTCTTGAAATACTAAAATAACTTTCGACTTAAATAATATTCATAAAAAATTAATGTTGTTTCTGTATTGTAAAATCTAAAGATAAAAACGGATTTGAAAAATACCTCTTTTTACGATAAAAATTGGATTGTTGTGTATCAGTTTCATTATGAGATTGTATAAGTTGAATTTCAGATTTATTTCAGAATTCAGTTAAGATGTTTTGCTAAGATTTGCTATTTATAGCCTTTATAAATCATAATTATAATAAATTTTTTATCCGATAGATGGCATTCATTCATATAATTTAAACATACACATAATTGTAAAAAATATAATGATCATAAATATTATATCTCTTAGATGTTTTGTTTTATTTCACATATTATTCAGTGAATAAACAAAACCATTTCATGCTTATTTTAAAATTTTACCTATTAATGTATGCGTAACTCTACAATAGTTTAATTTCTTTAAAACTAAAAGAATTTCTTACAGAATTTCTTTAATTCTGTAAATATATGTTACAGAATATATTTACAGAATTTCTTTAATTTTGAAAATATATGTTATAGTTTCTTTAAGAATTATTTTAGAATTTATGATGAAAAAAACTATTTTAAATTTCTATATTTTTAAAGATAAATTTTAGAGATTAAAATGCATATTGTTTCAGAATATAAATGCAAAGCATAATTTACTGAAATTTCTTTGACTAAACATTGCTGAATGTATCACTAAATAAAATTTCTTAGAAAACGGAAAAAATCTTTATATTCATCACTTGTTCCAAACAATATTTTAAGTTTTTGAAAGATGAAAAACAAGAAATTCCCATGAATAATTTATCATTATTCATCAGGGAACGAATTATTTATAAAAAGAAAATTGAGAAATACATGTACGACGTAACAAAGTAAGAGTGTTTGAAATATTTGTGAAGAACATCATTATTATTACGTCATCAGCGAAGATTTGTCTATGACGTCGCCAGACGAAATAGTTTTAAAATAATTCCTAGAATGTCTCATATGCGGTACACATTTTTGGGAACTATGAAGTTAAAATGCTCAGAATTGAATTCTTGCAACAGAAAATTATCATTATAATAATCTGATTTCAATAAAAATTGATTCCTATGAAGAATGTCAACATCAAATTTTGTGAAAATCCATCCTATGGGAATCGAATTAACCAAGTTATTTCGTGTAGACGGATCAACAAATATTGTATAAAGATATTTTTCGTAAATACAGTATTGCAAATTAGCTTGATATTCTCTCGTTAGTTGAGAATAAATGGCAATTATTACATCATAGACTATTATTAAGATTTTATTTTTACGTCACTCTCCTTCAGTTTCAAGAATGCTGCATTAAATTTCCCTTTACTGTAATTGAATTTTAAAATAGCAAAAAAGTAATTGTTGTTCATAATAATAAATATAGAATGCATCAATTAATTTATGTAGTTGCTCTTGAGAAATAATAATAAATAAATAAATATATATTGAAAAATTATATTATTTATATTATTTTTTAAATAACAAATATTATTAATAAAATGCTTATAAATAATTTAAAAATATGTCATAATTTTGTTTTGAAAGTTTGTATTTATAACTAAATGCAAGCATATTGCATAATTGATTATGTACTAAAAAAATTAATTTTTTTTTCTTTTAATTTAAATATGCTGACAATGCCATTTGATTAATAACGTGACGCGAATAAATTTGAATTTATTTTCTAGCAGTAAAAAATAATTTATCATTATAAATAATTTATTCTAAATTAAATAAATCTCAGCATAAACAAAAAAGAAAATTTAACAATTGCATAGGAGATTAAAACTAATGATAATTTAATTCTAAGTATTTTTTAAAATTTATATTCCTTATTAAAAGGAGAATTTTATTGAATTATAATTAAGTTCAGGTTGTATTTTAACAAATGTATTTAAAATGAACGATATAACAGATAAAATTAATGGTTTTAATGGAAAAATATAAAAATATTTGGTCATGACTTAGAAATTAATTCTGTTATAATTTATTTTATTCAAAAATTGGCTAAACAATCATGAAATGATTTCTCATATTATTTTTTAATTACCAGAAAAATATATTAATTTAATATTATTTTGAAAATAAATTAACTCTCTCTTAAAATCATATAGAACAGTAGCAGAGCCATATTCGACACTAACGATTTTGTTATTTATGAAAGGATGATATATAAAAAAAGATATAATAAATAACGAACTTCTTAGTTTACTTTGAGAAAATCATCTGAAAAGAAGATTGGCAAAGCAGTTATATACATAGAACATAAAGAACATCCAATTGGGCTATTTTCAATTGATTGTCCTTATAAATAAAGTAAAGCAAACGAAATAGTCATAGCATAATTACTTCTATCAAAGTCGATTTGTTCTTATTTCAGAAAGATTGTCCGAAAAAGTTTCATATAACTTATAAAAAAAGGATAAAAATAAATACTCAAGACTTCAGAAGTAAATATTATTAAACATCCAAAAATCAATAAATAATCAAATTAAATATTTTCTAAATATGGGAATATTCCAATATTTCGGAAAATATTTTACTCAAAATGGAAACATCTAAACATTTAAAAGTTCTTATTCTATTTATAATAAATACTGTATTTAAAAAAGGTTTAATAAACTTGATTAATTATTAGGGAAATTTTAATATATTTATTTTTCTTAAGTAACAAAAATATTTAAAATTATGCCATCTTTCTTTATTAAATATTTAATAAAAATAAAGATGGCATAATTTTTTATTATTATTAAATGACTAACATAATAGTATGTCTATCTGTTTGATTATATGGTATATCTTCTATTTTTCATCCTGATCACATTTATTTTAATTAAAAAATATTTTCCTTATTTCATTTGAATGGCATCTCCTAATCTATACAGTATATTACAGTATTTAATTTTTAAAGAAAATCTAAAAAAATTCATATATAATTACGTGATAATTGCAAATTTTGCATAGTTTAGTATGCAGAAAATGCTTTATTTTTGTATCATTTCAAACAAATATTTCCATGCTTTACTGTTTCTTTTCTCATGTATTTGAAATTCGATGGCATTCTCAGTTTATATAGTCTAGTATAAATAAGAATCTCTATTAAATCATATAAAAATTCTGATATAAAAGCATTTGTGATTTATAAAAATGTAAAAATATTTTTATAAAAATATTGTCATTAATTTTTATTATGTAAACATAAGCTTTGACATAATAATTTACCGTCGATACACTTGAGAATCACGTATAGATCATCAATATTATTGCATAATGCATGCTACGCTTTACTTTGTTTACGTTCATTTAACTTAACCTTTATGTATTTAATAATAATTTGATCAAATATTTAATTTAAGTATTAACATACTAAATATACTACAATTTAATCTTCACATTTTCTTTATAATGATGAAATAATTTTTAAATAAAATAAGAAGTTTTGGAAAGAACTATTCCTTACTTTCCAAATATATCCACTATTTTGGAATGATTAAAATTATGGGACTAAAAATCATTCATAATTTTTATACTGAATTTCACGAAAATTCATCAATAGTTCAAAAATAGGGAAATCTTGACGCTAACCATTTTTAAATGGCTAAAATTACTGATTTAATAGATTTTATTTTAAGGTCAATATCATTTTATGATCGGTTTTCTGAATCTTATAAAAATTAAATAATGTACTGTAGTTCAAAAGCTATTAAGATAATCTCATAAGTTTTAACTTTCAGCATTTCTAAATGATTGAGATCTACAGGGATAATAAATCATGAAAATAGTCTTAAATGATACGATATTTTTGCTAAATATCATGAAAATCCGTTGAGTAATTCAAAAGATATTAAGAAAGGACTCGAAAGTTTGAATAACTGCCATTTTCAAATGGTTAGGATTGAAATCTACATCACATGAAAATACAAAATACAAGATAACTGAAAATAAAAATTATCGCTCTTTTCGGTTTTTATATTTTAGTTCAAAATAATTGCGACTGAAAACAACGTTAAAAATATTGAACTTTTCAGTTTCTACTGCGTTTCAATTGTAATCATCCAATGAGAGAATGCATTTCAATGATGTGGAAAATGACATTTATATTCTTTCTAAAGCATGAAAAATGATGGAAAAGTTATAATCTTTTTAAAGCTGGATATATTCACATTTCCTCTTTATAGAGATGTGAATATTTCCAACTTCAGAATCCATATCTATAAAAATAAATTGATATTTGCTTTAGTTGGTTTTCTTCAGTTTTATTGTAATTTAAACACTTGCTATCAATAAATGAAAGTTTATAATTATATCATAAATTGTCACATTACAAATTGGCTTTATAAATAATCAGTAAAATTTCGTTCGTCTTCTTCTACCAGAGTGGAACATGAATAGAATAAAAATCCAGAATTGAACTGAAACTGAATTCTTCAGTTTTTCTGCTTCTGCTTTAGTTTTCAAGTGATGTGGATTGTAAACATTATAAGATGCGGCATCGAGATCAGCTTTGTTGTAAACCATTCTTACTCTTACAGAATTTACTTATCGAAAATCTGTTTAGTTCAAATGTTATTAATGTGTCAAGACATAGTGTGATAGCTTGATCATCTTATAAAACTCTTCTCTTTCGGAAAATAGTATAAATATTAAGAATAAACTATAAACATAACAGTAATTTGCATAAATAAATTTATATTTTATTATAACAATCATAAGCAAAATTTCAATAATTATTAATATAGATTTTTGTGTTCTAAAATTATAATACTGTGTATTGAATCTAGTACGGTTTCTGAGTAGAAAAAAAAAATCGAACATAGGAACTTCACAGAGTTGTTTGCATCGATTTTTTTTTTCAGATATTGCGTTTCCTAAAATTACATTTGTTATGTTTTCCAATTGTTATTAGCGTTTTAATTAAACATCGTTGTTTGTTTTGAAATTCTATAGTGGCTTTTTTTTTTTACTTTCTTGATTTAAAATAATAATTATATTTTGGATTATAATAATGAGTTTCATTTATTTTACAAAAATAAATTGCATGATCTAAAATATGATTTTCTTTTTATAAAAATGTTAATATTTACGATAATTAGAAACATACTATCGTTTTTTTTAACTTTCATATGGAAAAGTGAATTTTATTTGCATTAAACTCAATCTAATATTCATTTTAATAAATTTGTCCATTGTAATCATTAATCTTTAAAAATATTTTCATTCGCAATTTTTAAGCTGACGATGTGACATTTGAAACTCTTCAGATACCTTACATTTTATAGTTTTAAATAATTATTAAGATGACCTCTCATTCTAAAGGCTAAAATTAAATATTTACTTCTTTGTAGCATTGTCAATTAAACTAAACAATAATTAAGAATTCCTTAAACGTTAAACAAGTAATCGTAGAAGAGAATTTTCTTAAAAGTTTTATACAAAATTCTTAATTTTTTCCCTGAAAAAAGTTTAAATCATAATAAAAAATAATACACCACCATTACTTGTAAAGCTAATGCAAATTACAGTATAGAGAAATTAAGATATTCATACAACTGAAATAAATATTTTAACATTTGCAGAAATTATTTAACATAAAATATTGCAAAAAAATTTGTAGTTTTGTGATAGCAAAATGATTAAGACGTAAGTTTCGAAGCAGAAGGATATAATGACTAGTTGTCCATTATTATCTGAACGATTCCAATATCGTATGTATAACAACACAATCGTATTGTAAATTATTAGAACAACAATCATATACTTAATGTCATTCATAATATTCCTAACTCATACCATCAAATCTGAATAAGATTACTGGTTAGAATAAAGTGTATAATATCGAATTAGACCACTAAAGCGAATTTATACGACATTTTAATAACAACAGATTTATTCAATAGCAAGTCTTTCAACAGGTGAATTTATAAATTAAATACTTAAAATGGATAAAAATAATACATATGTATTAAGCAACACATTGTTCTGTAATCCACGAAATTTTATAGAAATTTTAAAATAATTCACGCTATAAAAATATAGAAATTTATTTACTGTGAAATTCGATTTTGTTCTGGTTTCAGTATAAAAATATTCGACTAGTAAGTAAGAATAAATATTATTTATTATGTATAGATAAGAAAATATATATTTTTTATTTATATAAAAGCGTAGTTTTATATTTATGATAACGTAAACAAGTTTTTTCCTCATCTCGCGGATAATTTTTTATGAAATTTTTTGCTTTGATTGATTTATGTCAAACTGATTCCTACGCTTATTTTTACAATAAAACAAAAAATTCTGTTTCATAGATGTATCAGCTTTGAAATATAACCCACTCTTCCATTGATTAAAAAGTTAATTAAACACCCGAATAGTAACTGCAAAAATTAAGTATTTTTTAAGGAATCGTATTGAACCGAAAATTTAATAACACGAAATTGCTTTCCTTTTCAGTTTCTTTTTTTTTTAATATAATTTAAGACATTTAGTTTAACATTCTACTTAAGTTTTGAAATCTTGCATCGAACATATCTGTCTTAAAAATAGAATATAATGCTTGCCGACCAAATGAAATTAAGATTAATAATACTAAAACTAATACTAGTCAAATCCTATTACAAGAAAACCTAAGAGACCGGAAAATTTCTTTGGTTTTATTGAGGTTTTTTCTGTTTTTATTATATCAGATTCCCTCCTTTTTTCTGGATTGGTGTTTTCTTCATCTCTTTTCATTATCTCGCAATTACGTTGATTTGCTGATACATTAATAAGAGTAAATATTTCAATTTCACTTTGATTATAAGTAATGAATAAAATGCTACTAGGAATTTATTTCTTAGCAACATTATACTTAGCAATGCATTAAGAATTAAATACAATAATTATTTTTAACTGCAGTTTATAAATGACTTATTATAATTAGAACAACTATCGATTTTTAAAATCCTTTATTACTTTTATTTTAATCTTGTAAATGAACATGTATTATGCATAAACAGATTTATGTAATCATGGCAATTAAGTAATTGGCAAAGACTGAAAATTGACATTAAAGTTAAAATTTCTAATGATCGAAAAATTAGCTAATCAGGTATTGCTAACGAATAATAATGTAAGGAATTTTGTTTTTCATTGTTATAAAAATTTAATTTGGAAAGAATATAATCAAGATTTGCAAATACTATATTGCAAAGTCATGCATGATGTTCAATTATATTTTATTTTTGTTGAATCTGTATACACAGCTTTTAATTGAATATAATGATGAATTTATGTAATCGATAAAACACTGTAGAAAGTGATTTCACATAAAATCTTTATTAATGTGATGTTATAATGAAATTAGGATTGTAAATATACCTTGTAAAATAGTGTCATTATTTCTCCATTAAGTGATATATGAACCAATATTTATTATCACGGGATAATTAGAAAAAATAGAAGCATAAGCCCTTATTAATTTTAATTAGCTTCTATTTTTTGACTTTTAAAGTTACGATCTAGATAGTGACATTATATGTCTGTCATTAAACTTATAATCCTGTGTTTAAGAAAGCAATAACATGTTTGAATATGAGTCAGTTTGTTTCATATTGCCTCAGATCTGGGCAATATGAAACAAAACACTTTTATATAATTACGCTCAAATTAGGTTTCTCATCCAGTATTTCTCTTAGGAATCTTAATATAAGGTTAAATGGTGTGAAGATAATTAAAATAAGCTGTACAGGAAAGAACTAACGTGTACGTTCAGCAAATATCCACTATATCGGAATGATTAAAGATGTGAGATTAAAAGATATATCATCAGTCATAAAAACCTGTCAAACGGTTTAAAGGCTATTAGGAGGAACTTTGGAATGTTCACCATTTTAAATGGCATAAACTACAGTGCTACAAAATTAGTATCGTCGAGGGCATCTTCATGGCATGATTCTCTCTTAAATTTTAGAAAAAGCCATCAGTTAGTTCTAAAGATATTAAGAGAATATTTCAGAGTTCGAATATTCACCATTTTCAAATAACAGAAACTACAAAATTAAAGATGCGCCGAGATTATTCTTAATGGCAGAGCATTCCTACCAAATTTCAATCAATTATTCAAAAAGTCATTAATAGAGACATCAAAAAAAGGGAAACGACTTTATAAGTCTTAATTTTCTTCATAACTCAAGCTAAAAATTAAATAAAAATATAATACATTTTTAATCATTCAATATCTAAGTTAATTCAAATAAATTTCAATTTCAGATGTATAATCCATGCAAATAATTTATAATTTATTGTTTTATATCTATTGTTTAAAAATAAATCTGAAGTAAATTAAAATCTAATTATTAAATTACAATTTAATAATTAAAAATATATGATTAACAGAAAAAGTACAATCAAAATACTGTACTTGAATTAATATTTGAAGGAAATTTAAAAAAGATTCCTTTAATGAAGAAAGTTAATTAAATAGAATTTTTCCGTAGAAAGATACTTGAAATTTTCGTAAACAGATCCTAAAACCCCAAATAAAAAAAAGATAGCTAAAGAGAAATAGATCTTAAATACTGTCTAGCTTTTAAATATAAGCTTCTTAATGTAATCCTTGATTTCTGAAGTAAATTGAAGAATCCATTAGAAAGCTTGGAGTCTATCAAAGTAAACAAAATTTTCACTTCAGAAAAGATTTCAAAGAGCAATATATATAGTCTGTATTAAATAGGATATTTCACATAATATATACCTGCGAAATTCAATTTTATAAATTGTTTTACTTCTAATAGCTTAATTCATACATTTGTGTTTATGCTAACTTTAAAATTTTTCAATGTGTTCATTTTTTTACCTCCTAAGGTTTTTTTGCAATAGGAGAAAAGTTAGCAAGAGAATTGAAAAATAAATTATTAATTATTTATTATATTTAAATATGTCGAAAAATACAAATAAATATAATTAATCTGAAAAATATTAACTGACAACATATGCTTATCTTTATTCACCTAATCATGAAATCTCGTCCTTTTAATCAGAAAATGCCTTGTTGCATTTCTCTGATGTAATAGAGATTCTGAAATTTTTCTTTCAACCATCCAACAATAGTCAGTCAATATTTATTTGATCTATCTTATTAACAATTAGTAACTCTTCAATTTCTGATATTCTATTTCCCGTTGAAAAAATTCATATAATATCTTATTCAATGCTTTCGGAAACTTTTTATTTATTATATTTTAATTTAAGCATTGAATCAAATCTGAAATAAAATTTCTTGCTCATATTATATCATGCTTCGACTTCATTCACCGTGGAGTTCACGCTGAATGCAGTAGTATACTACTGCATTCAGCGTGAAAGTTTATAGTTTTGGTCTCTTATCATTTTCCAGGTTGCTGATAATATCCTCTAAAAGCTATCCAATTATATACTCTTATATAGCTCAGCTATATTCGCTCTTTTAACATTAGCTCATAATTCTGTTGCACTGTTCTCAATTATAAGTTTTTTATTGAAGATTAATAAAGATGTTCTTGTTTCACTTTAACTTTTGAAAGAGCTGTAAAGTATCCATGTAGTAATTTTCCCAAAAGTACTTCACTGATACTTGATACTTTATAGTTAAGACTTTGGATACAGATACTTGCCCAAAACCTTAACTCTTTTAACAGATTGCTTCATCAATTTCGGTTTTATTTGCAACGAGAATAAAGTATTTTTGATGGATCAATCAAACTTTGATGCTTAGTGTTTTAATAACTCATTTTCATTATTTCTTTCTGTGTCCAATATTATGATTTTGTTTTTCTACTTAGAAAAACAAAATCAAATCTTCGTGTTTATCTTTGAAAGAATTGAAAGTTTTCCATATATTGTTGAGTAAAAACAACATATGAAAATTTTCAAGTCTCCACCAAGTAATTAAATCTATAGTTTTCGTATTTAACCTTTCCAGAATAATTTCGAGATCTTCCTTCATAATATAGAGGTTTTAGTCAGAATTTGGCGATTTTGACATATATTTTTTCGTATATATAAATATAACAATAGACATAGATGCGAGCACATTATCATTGTGAAGAACAATAGCCTTTCTAGAGTACTTGCTGTCTGGAACAAGTCCGAATTTGCCTCCTCTTATGCCTTTATAAAAGCAATGAGAATAAGAATAGGAAAGCGTAATATCTTTATTACTTTAGTGTTTTATTTAAAATAATATCTGTATTACGATATAATAATGAATTATGCACTTTTTTCGTTTACTATGGTTTTCTGCAGTCTTAAGTCTGTTTTCCCGTACTTCACCTCTGATGAAAACGGATACCTTTTAGACTTCTCTTGAAAGAATCAATAAATAATGAACGCACAGATGGATCATATGTTGCAACCCCTAGTTTAGACATTAATTTTGTATTAGTTTAGGCATTGTAGATAATAGTTTTAAAGCTATTATCTATAATTCAGTCATTTCAGTTTGCTGACTGTTACTTTACTCATATAAAATAAATATTAAACTTTTGCGGAAAATCTGTACTGATATAGAAAAATCGATATCATTTATGGATTCAGCATAGAAAAGTTATTATATAAAATAGTTTAAACATTTTGGTCAACAAAATTGTCACAGGTGCAATATAATTTAGCTGAAGAATATTCTTGAGTATGAATTGAAAATAAATTATCAAAACATGAATCAATAAGAATATTTTGTAAGAAACAACAAAATATTATTTTTAGAGTTTACAGTAGCATAGTATTGTTTAATTTGTAATTTTTTTTTTTATCATGGATGTTGATTTTATATTATTTTTTGAATATTCATTATTATTTTTATTATTTGATTTTGTTGTTAATAATTTCATTCAAACAGTGAATGACTCCAAAAACAATACAACGTACAAACCTACATCATAAATTCAAAATGTTTCATTAAATTTGCTAAATATTTTTTTAATTATTGATTAATTAAATTTAACATAATTTATTTTCTTATAAATTGGACGTAAAAAATATATAATAGGGACACAGTACGTTAATAAATAGAAATGATATTTAATTATAGAAAAGTAGTTATTTTATTCAGTTGTTTAGATAAATCAATAAAATTTATAATAAATAAAGAATTTATTTATAATTATAATATTCACTGAATACTAAAAAATAATTTTAACACGAATTCCATAAAAGTATTTATGATTATTCAAACTACCATTTTATATAAGTTATTTATATTATTAATATTCAAAAATCGAATATTTTCATATCGAAAACTGAATAATTTATTCAAAAATCTTTTTTTATATATATAACAAAATTCGAAAATAAATCTTATAAATTTAAATTTTCATTTTAGCATTAATTAATCGCACTGTTCACTTTTATATTTGTTGATGTATTTGCATTATATTTTATTGCACTATATTTCGTTCAAATTTGTCATTAACTACATGTCAAATTAAAAATCGTTATCGATCTCCATTACATTTCAAAATGGCGGATTGAATCATGTGATAAATCAATTTTAATTTAAATTATAGAATTCAATCAGTTTTTCTAGTTTCAATTTTTTTTTATTATTCTGTATTAATAGCAGAATATTCATCGAAAATCTAAAATTTTTATTTTGGACGGATGTTTAAGGAAACAAAATATTAACCATGAAAAATTTTATAATAATTAAAAATTTTTTTCAATTATTGTATTTATTTTTATTTTTTTCTGTAATTTTCATTAACATAAAATATAAGTTTGAAGTATGTTAAAAGTATTCGAATATTTTACAACTTTTAAAAATAATATATACAAAGTTTTACATTGCTCTATATTTCCTTCTATATCATATAAAGCAGAGTTTTCTATGTTCCGCGAAACACCAGTGTTCTACGGATGATCAATAAGTGTTCGGTAAAAAATTATGAAAATTAGTATAAGCCTTGTATGATTTTGAATACTGTGCCAAGTTGAAACTGGATTCATTAATTTATTTTACATAACTACAATTTGATAATAAATGTTTTTGTTTTGTTTTCTTAACTCTCATATTTACTTGCCGAATTTATTTATTATAAATCTCTATCTATATCAAAATAAGGTGTTCAGTAAAAATTTCAGGATTTGTGGAGTGTTACATGAAAAAATCATGAAAAAATTAATATTCCTCATGAAAAAATTTTGGGGAACACTCTTATGGAGTAACAAAGCATAATACCTTTTTCTGTAAACAGTAGAACACTTTTCCTAATTCAGTAGTGAGAATTTTCATCACCTATCTCATTTCTAAGTTATTATAAATATTCAAAAAATTTATAAATAGTGGAAAATTTATAAAATTTATAATAATTAATGGCAGAATATATTAAATCACTTTGATGGGTTATTAAAATCATATTACTAGTAACAGGTTTAAATATTTTATCAATGAAGATTCGTTTTATTGCTGACTACGCTCCATTATTCTACTTAATTGTTTATTTATTGCTCTTTTGAAAATAAATTTATTGTTTCTAAGAAATAAATATTTGTTGTTTAGTAGAATACTAATACAAAATAAAAATGTGGTATTGATACAATATATTTTATTTAAATTTATTCTGAAAACTGAAGTTTAATTATTTTTTCGTTTTTGATCCATTTAAATGAATGATACAGAATGAAAAAAACCTGCTGACTGGTTTAGATACACAATAAATTACTTGCTATTTTTCATTTAGAAAACTGCCTTGTATATATCTTATCTCTTTCTAGCTAGCAGTTTCGGCTAACAAGTTACAGATATGCAAACAAATAGATTGTTTTCATTGAAAAAATGCTTTAAAAATAAAGAAAACTTTGAGCATCTTAACTGATGTTTACTCTTGAACATCTCACTTATTCATTAACTTTGAATTGATAGGTTTGTATTAATTAAGACTGAAACAAATATAAATTTTGATTTTTTTATACATAATTAAATTTCTTAATTTATTTTTTATTTTTAATTTTTTCTTTAATTATTTATGAATTTTAAAATTATGGATAATTAAAGAAAAAATTAAATATTAGTTTTCTTTCCTGATATCGATCGAGCTTAATACTAGCGAAATTATTATTTTACTAATTTACTATTTTACTACTATTATATATATATATATATATATAATAAAAATTAAAATAATAATTAATATAATATAATATAATAATAATAATAATAATAATAATATTACTAGTATTAAGCTCGATCGATATCAGAAAAGAAAACTAATTTTAAGAATTAAAAATAAAAAATAAAGTACATTTTAAAATTTAATAAACTCAAAAATTTCCTAGTAGAATGAAAAGAACTTTCGTAGTGAAACTTTCGTTTGTATTAATAAAAATAGAGAAACGTTTATTTTAGTGTTTTTATTCCCAAAAGTAATATTAATAAAATATCACATATTATATTTTGTTATAAATATTATTATGTCATTACTTGCTCACAAAAATTTTAATTAATAATAATGATACGCCTACTGTACTATCATCAGAAACGATACATCGGTTACTGAGGAGATGACATTTCCTAATAAAAATATAATTAGCCAAACAGTTCAAATGAAATATATAAGGATAATCGAAATACAATTAAGAGAAAATAAAATATTACATTTTATTTATTTTTTTACTCGTAAAAGTCTTTGAAGTTTGTCAGTCAAAATGAAATTTTACCAATTTTAAGTTTCGACCGGAAAGTTATGGACAATCAATTCCATAGAAAGAAAGGAAAAAAAACAAGAAATTTTTTTCTTGGATTACAGATGCAAATCGACTTTATAAAAAAGATTTGAGATGATTTGAAAGTTTTTTTCGAAAAATTCTGTTCCATTTTGCATTCATTTGATCAGTATTCAATTTAATTTACTTTTTATATTCTAGTTTTAACGTATAGAAAACAATTAGATTCTTTATTTATTATTCATATTAAAATTTCTTATAAGATTTTTGCCAATTCATCATTTACAGTATTAATTGTTCTATCGACATCGATATACAGTTTCAATTTTTGTTTCGATTATGTCATAAAAATGGTAACTGAAAGAACCGAATTTTATCAACTGTTAATTAAAAATATATTAAATCTCATTTGTAATGTCATTTCTAATCACTAATTAATACATTATATTAAAGAAGTTCAACACAAATCCAGATTATGAATATAATTCGTTTATTTTTATAAACATATAATTCCAATTCTAGTAGTTACGCGGTTAGCGGGTCTTGGAAATGATCATGTAAATTGAGAATGCGCAAAACAAGAACATTTTAATATGCATTTCAATACAGAAAATTTTTGCAATTATCTTACCTAATTCGCAGTTATCCTTCCCATTTGAGGTCACAAGCTGCTAATCAAAGCCTTGTTAGATTATTCCCTGTTGGAATTTCTTCCCTGGTCCAACCCGTATAGCTGTCTCTTCTTGGCTTCTGTTAGTTATTATCTGGCTTCCACATTAAAAATAAACCAGAATTGCTAACAAAGAACGAAGTAAAGAGATAAGGAAGCGGAGAAAATATTCATAAACATGTTACACTTGCATAATGGGTTCTCGCTAAAGATATCGTTTCGATGCTATAAAATAATAAAACAGCGATAGCAAGTCATTGTTATTTATTTTGTGTAAGGCTTTCTTCGGATTTTCATCATGCAAAATTCTATAGGCATCGTACTAGCGTGTCGTGACTCAATTCATCTTTCATTTTGCGATTTTTGTATGAAAAGCAACACTCAAATTTTACGGCTATCTTATAGATAAATTACCTAATTTAGCAAATCACGAAGGTGATAATTTTCGATCTTCTCCAAATCGCGTATTAGTAGAAATTTTCGCATATTTTTTCAAAAATGTTTCCCTCAAGTGAAACATAAATGAAGAGCGTGTAAAATGAGAATTAGATCTATATATAAATTTAGTATCCTTCTACCTGCTATTGAATGGAACTTCTATAATTTCATGCTAGAAAATGCCATATGTCCATTATTTACTGAAGATATTAGATCAATCAAATGCCTCTAATTTCTTTCTTGATATCAATTAATTGAATCAGAAAATATTTCACAACATTCTCTCTCCTTTATAAATTTTTAATATTAATCAATCCTTATGCAATATTGCCTAAACTTTTCAATTAGGATGCTTTCAAAGTCCGTTTCTCTGTCTTCGAAGGAATCTGCTATTTTTGCAATTCTTCCATTATTCCAATTTATTATCCAGCTTTACTTAACGAATGCATTTTTATAATAAATCTTGTTATTAAATTAAATCTCACTCTCAAATTTTACTACTAAGAACATATTGTTTTCTTAATATTTCAATACTCTAGGTTATAAAATTACTAATTTTTGAAAAAACCTTTCAAGCTAATTTAATTTTTTAAATTAAATTAGCTTGAAAGGGTTTTTCAAAATTAATTTAAATTTTTGAAAAACCCCTTTTAATTTTTTAAATTAAATTATTATATCATTTTTTCATTTTTGTTTTATTGTACTCATATCAGTTTTAAACATTGTAGTTCACTAGCGATGAAATAAAATTATTAATTGTTAAATAGAATATTTTCTTGTAAATAAATTGTGAAATGCATGTTAACTTTTTGATGATTAATATCTGAGAAGAATTACTATATTTTTTTTAATATTTTATAAATAAGTAAACAATATTCAAGATATAAATTGTAGAGTATTTTTATTATGCTAACAGTTGAAACATTTCTCCATTCATTTCAATAAAAAGTTATTTTATCAACTGGAATATATTTGATCCAAAATCTTTTATGATTTTCCTAAAATAACGATTTCAATAACTTAGATTTTAGTATTTCTTTCGTAAGCGTAAATTTTTAAGGTTTTTCGATTTGTCTGTCTCTTTGTTTGTCTTTCCTGAAGTTTCAAACTGGAATAATAAAATTTACAGAATAGATTCCAAGTAAGAATTAGGAAAAATCTTCATAAATTCACTAGGAACAATGAGATAACCTATATTTTATTATTTATCTTTTTACGATTTTACATTAATTAATAGAAACTAGAAAACTAGATTTAAATGAACAAATCCTATATGTGATTTTATGCTAAAATTTTTTAAGAAAAGAAAATTGTTTCCGTTAATCTGCAAGATAAGTTCTTTTTCATTTTTCTCGTTTTATTCTTTATTGTTATAAATATAATTAAGTTTTGAAAGTAGAAAGAATATTCTAAAGCCAAACAATTGTCGGAAATTTGGTAATAAAGCTCGCACCAGAAAGGTTGACTAATTTATCTCTTGTGCATTCTTCTTAATTATAATTTATGCCTCGTTTAATAAATTATTTTTCTTTCTAAGCTTATTCAAAATTAAAAAGTGCATTGCTATTATAATAAGCCAATTTCTTATGAAAACCAAATAGAATTTTGATTTAATACAAAGATATATAAATCTAATTGTTTACTATTAAAAATTCAATGATAATCAATAAATAATGTATTTTAAAACAATAACAGCGATCTATAATAACTGTTTGATCATTTTTAATTTTAAAACTTTTATAATTAAATAAAATTCAAATTATTTTTTGGGAAAAAAAATTGAAACAAACAATTTTAAATTTTAAAAATTACTGCATATTAACAATATCATTTAACTTTTATATTTTAATTTACATTTTAAAATGTATTAAAGAATTCTTAAGTTTCGTTATTATGTTCATCATAAATTGTTTTTATTAAATTGATAAGAATTAAGCTTTTAATTTAATTATTATCATAATTAAATTTACTGATATATAATTTTTCTTTTTTTTATAATTCTGCTTATGCATCAAGAGTTTCATTTTTATCTATAAAAATCGATCGGTTTCTGTATTCTTTATTGCTTTTCTTACAGGTTAGTCATTTAAAGCAACTAGTTTAATGATAAAAATAATAAAATTTTCTGAGTGATATCAAAAGTCATTTCTGTCGTCGTGCCACGAGAATATTTCCGCCTCCGCAGATACCAAAGCCATTCTCAGCACAGAAATTTATGAGGAAACCTCCGATTTTATGTAGCGTGTGAAACAGGTTTGTTTTTATTTGAATGCGAAGCGATTTGAACATTTTTATAGTAACTCTCTTTTATATTCTAACACTAAATTGTAAAGTCGGAAACAATTTCTAAAGCGATTGAACCGTGAAGGATGAGAGAAGCAGATAGTCAATTTTTCTTTTTCGTCATAGGACATCAACTGCCATCTGTTTTTCTTTTGATCTCATGTATCGAACACCTAGAAGTTGCGCTACGTCGTCGTGTCACAATAGTTACGGACACCGACGTTTTCCAATGCAAGCCTGGAAATCCCCGGAGATCAGAAAAGTCAAAATGTCAAGAGAAGAAAATTCTCAAAATCTATGCAGAATATATCGTATTTTAGTTTTTCTTTGTCTAACTGCCGGATGTTTATATCAGAGTTGTTCTTTTATAGCAATATATCTGCAGTATCCTACTACAGTAGAAGTGAACGTCATGCATTTGCCCGCTTTGAAGTTTCCGGCAGTTACTCTATGTAACAACAACAGGTGATGAAAAAATTTAAAATATATAATTTTTTATCTTTTTTATTTCTAGTATAATAAGAATATCAGAAAGTTTACTTGAATTAAAAATGTTAATTTTAGGCTATAACTAATATTTGTGCGGAAATTATAATGCTATTAAATGAATTTTGAATATGTTCAAAAGCAATCGTGTAAGGATCCAGATAAACAAATTAATATTATTGTATCGATTATTTGGACATATATGTTTAGTAACTTGTTAACATTGCTAAGATTAATTTGCAAACCATATGCCATTTCACATCACTCGAAATTCATTAGTTATTGACTTTGCTTCAATTTATATTTCTGGTTATCAATACATTAATATATATCTTACTGAAATCACATTTATTAATTCCATTAAATGTAATTTAATTAAATTAATTTTTCAATTATCAATTAGTTTTACTGTTAACATTTAACGAATATAGTTACAGGTAACCTATACTTCTCATAAATATAGAAATGCTAACAATTTATTATTCATCTTATAAAATTATTGTAATAATTTTTAAGTTTTACATAATTTTTAAGTTTTGTATAATGTTTAACCGTAAAATTTTAATTATTATTTTCTAAATTTTAATATAATTAATACAAAATTCATATATAAGAGGAAATCATTGATAAACTGGAAGAAAAATTAATTAATTAATTAATAATAAATTGTATTTTTTTTTAAATACATTTTTTTATATAGAGTTAGATTGAGCCAATGGTGCAAAATAAACGAATCAATTTGTGAAATATCATCAAAAGGAAATGATGAGGTAGAGTTTCATAGAAAGACAAATAACAGAAGATAACAAGAAATATCAATTCAATATTCTAGATTAATATGTGATTTTAACAGGAACAAGAAAAAATATTACGTGATGCTTATCATAATATAAGCAGATACACTCGGATGAAATTGGGCCACCAGAAAGAGGATTTCGTTGTTTATTGCGATTACGATAACATCGATTGTTTCCATCAGTAAGTAGTATTTAATAATGTAAATTATAGTTAGAAAATTTATAGCAAATATTGATTAAGTTTAATGATATTAAATTTAGTATTCATAGATTTTACGACTATGAGTATACAAATTGTTATACATTTAACGCTGCTTGGGGAAGACCGAGAGTTGAAATTCCGATGGCAACTTTATTTAATCCAATTTCCGGAAAGTCTTCTGGTAAGACCATCTTTTATGTTGATATTTTATCTTAAAATTTGCAATCTAGTTGGCTGTACTAACTCAATTTTGACTCCTGCATGGCGATCTCTATTGAACCCATACAAAAAGAATACGAAAAAAACAAAGAGAGTGAATTGAAATAAGGATCATCAATCACTAACTTAACAGATAGTCGATAATTGTTTGGTATCCTTAAGTTTTCGTTTGGAAGATATGTTGGTTATTATGAAAAAAATTTTGTCGATATTCTTCGTGTTTAACGGCATGTTTCTTGAGAAATGCCAAACGTTTCTAAGTCTACAAATCACGAAAAGCAATGAAAGTTTTATTTTTATAACTATTTTCCTTTATGGCTTACAATATTTATAAATCAACTTTATAAGATAAAAATTAATATATAGAGTTTCAGTTAGATAAATATAGGATTTTTCGATATTAAAATGAAATATTAATTTTTATTAAGAATATTGTATGTCTTACAAGGATATATATGGATTATTATAAAATATAAAAATTCTAACAATGGAATTTTGAAGTTTGAACTTTGTTTTTTATTTTTGAATAATTTAAAGAGGTCCGATATATCATAAATAAATAATATAAAAGTTGTGACAGTTTGAAGTGAATTCTTTTCGAAATAAATTTAATATTGTATCGTTTACATAAAAAAAGCATAAATATAAACTAAATTTGATTTTTTTAATTAAAAAGTTTTGTGAATTATATCCATTCTTCTATAAGAATAATAAATTATATCAAACATGATCTAAATTTAAGAAATGCTTTTAATTATTTTTATTTTAAAACGGTTTCAAATAGTAACATGTTTTTGTTTTATTGCGTAAACAAATTTAACCATGAATGAAAATTTAATTGTGTTTGATTTAATATCTTAAAATCTGTAAGCATTAAGTGACAGAAAATAATTGGATGATTACTTAGTCTCTTAAATAATAAAAGTTATTTTAAAAATAACTGCAATTATTGTAAAGATAACAAGTAAAGCCTAGTATATTTTCGATACAATATTTTGAGAAGAATTTAACAATTATCGATTTATTTTTTTAATTTTTTTATAAAATAAAATTTGTGAATTTAAAGAATTATTCAATTTAAAAAACGTTTTGGAAATATTAAAAATAGAATTATTTTTGATGGAACTTAGTTTTAAAACGAAAATTAATTAAAAAACTATTTTTTTTCAATGGATGTTCTAACGCATAAAATATTTTCTCGATATGATGTAAATATTATATAAATCTAACGTAAAAAATTTTTTCTCAACATGTTGAAAACATAAAAAACAATAAAGCTGTCTTTATATCTTTGTGCAACAATTTAATATTGAAGAATTTATCAAGAATTATAGATCTAGGATCTAAAGTTTGCAATAAGAATAACAGAAAGAAAGAATAATGTTCAATATTCAGAATTATTTTTATAAAATTTTGAATATTATAATTTTGAGAATTTTATGAAAATAATTTTGAATACTGAACTTTATATTCCTTTTTTTCTTATTTATTTTAAACAATTTAAATTTGCCATTGGATAGTTCAGAAATTTTTCCTAATGATGATTTATAGCTATAATATATAGTCTTTAATGATTGTCTTGCCGTTTGTTGCAGATATTTAAAATGGTTTACATAGTAATTCATCTATTTTAATTTATATTTTACACAGCTCTCAAACTTTAGTTCTAGATAGAATAAATTAGATATCTGATGCTGATATCAATAATCGATAGAACTATTTTGTTCATTAAATTAAATTTGGAAATCGTGTACAGTTCGTATTGATTTTTGTAAGATATATGATAATCAGTTTATTAAGTAATTTATTTATATAGATAAACTAATCATCTAGTAGTATAAGGAATTGTAACTATAATATATTGAATATACTACGGTATATTATAATTTATTATGAGAAATTTTTTTATTTTTAATCTGTGAATATATTAAATCAGTTTATTATAAATGTTAAATGGTATAAAAATCATTGTTTACTTTTATATTTTGAATTTTCTATACTATATTGAACAACGATTGCTGACTATAAATATATTTTCTATAAATATATCATATGATTTTCAAAATTTTATAAAATATTGAAAATAGGCATAGTTTCATATTCTAGTGTTACTCACTTTCTGTTAAAGTGAGTTCGAAAACATATATGCAGTATATCAAATGTCGAAATTCTGGAATTTTTTCATGAAAATTATGCAGATAAAATTTGCTGAAAAACATTCATGATGGTTATTAATGGTGCAGTAACCACTTATTAAATCTTTTCGTGTTGATAAATGATGTAATAAATGTTGTAACCTGTAATATATTTGCTCCTATATAATATTCAAGTCTTTGATGATTTCGCGAATTTTCCTTTTTATATATATGGAAAAGTTCTCATGATTTTTCGACATATTTAAGTGTTAATATAGTCTAAGCAAAATATTTAAAATTTTTAAATGATTTATCATTGACTGAGATATGAATATTAGCTTTTATTTGGTGTAATTATCACTTTATCTGTACCTAGCTTTTTCTATTGCCATCTCTTTCTTCAATATATACTTTATACAAAAATTTACATAATTGAATTACTGTTTCTTCAATTAAACATTATTATGCAGCATTTATATAAATGAATTTTATTACTATTTAGAGAGGAACTTAACTAGTGATAATTCATATTCAATTTCTGACAAATTAATTTAATATAAGTTAAATGATATTTCAGACGACGAAAAAATCTCCTGTAAACAAATTTTTTGAAACTGCAGATCACTTCTAATTTTTTTTTTTATTTATTTTCCATATTTTGGCTTCAAAAGAGTTGTTCAAAAAAAATAAATTTTTCTTCTTCATAGTTTTTGTCTTCAGTATACAATATTTTGAGAGGAATTTTATAGAGGAAATATTTTTTGTAAAATGACTAATAATTTTTATTTGAGGAAAATAAAAGAAAATAAAAACATTTATAATTGTTACTATACATCATTTTATATTGTTTTAATTTATAAGTTATAATAACCGATGTATTACGATCATTTAAAATCATGTTAGAAAAATCTCTCATACAATTCTTAGATTTCTTGATATTTTACAGATTTTTAACTGGAAAATTCACTAGTATGCTGATGAATATTTAGTTATCATCATTTAAAATTATTGAATGTGTTTAATATGAATTAATTTAATTCTTCTTAATAATTAAGATAGGAAATGAAAAATGAAATTTATTTCGATAAATAATTTATTCATAAATTGAATTTATGCAATTTGGAGTTTAATTTCAATTATTATGCAAAATAAATTCAAAATGAAAATATGCCGTTAATATTTGTAAAATGTTGCATCTTCTATGGTTTCTGCACTTCCAGAATTACTAATTTGCTTGAATCTGGAAGAGGACGAATACACAAAGATGGATAAAATAGTACGAGCTAGAATGACTATTCATGATTCACAAGTTATTCCTAATCCTAGATATGACGGAGTCAGTTTATTGCCAAATACCTTTTATTCGTATGGAGTTAGGAAGGTAGATTTTGAAATATTTTCATAATCACACATTAATCGTTATATAAATGATTTTATTTAATAAGAATACTTCTTGTTTTTCATTAAGAACACTATCAAACTTCTAGAAGCTCCTTACCAACCAGGATGTCGTAACTATAAATCTCAAAAAGAAAAAAGGGTGAGAGCTTTAATGACGCAAGAGGTAATATTATTAAAGAAGTTTAATTTTTT
>WUQG02451277.1:0-12908 GCA_011317285.2 Androctonus mauritanicus | reverse complement strand
GTTCGGAAATATATTTCAAGCAAGATTTCAAGTGATATTATATTTCCGCTCATTTATATGAGCGGGTAATTTCTAGTCTATATAATTTTTCGTTTAAAGAGTGAGAAATGGAAGGAAATCAGTAATAATTTGGAAAAATAAAATTATAAAATTATTTTCTACTGATCCTCATATATACATATTTTTGTTTTCCGAGCGGTTTTATTTGTTTTTCGACTGATTTAATTGGAAAACAAAACGAAAATATGTATATATGTATTGTTTTGTAAAATTGTTATAAAGTTAGCCTACTGACAATCCCCATTTTAAATATTTTCTAGACGGTTTCCAATTTTCTCCATTCGTAAAAAAATCAGATACGTTATACGTTTTTGTTGCAGATATTTGTCGGTAAGTAACCTATAATAGTGGACTGGAATTTTATTCGTAAAGTAATTTATGTTCCTTTGCTACAATTTTTTTGTTTTCTATTAAAGGAAACCAGATATTGAAAAATGTTTTAAAACTGTTTGAGAACGAATTTTCACAAAATGTATCAAATCTAAAAAGTTATTTCATTTAAAAAGAGGAAATATATTCTTAACCCATAGCTTTAATTAAAATAATTTTGCTAATATTTACTGTAAAATGGAATGTTATTTTATAGCAAGATTAGTTTAAATAGCTTTCATACTATACTGGAATTCCATCAGATTCTCCATAATTTCGTAAAATGCTTTATTTTTGAAATCGTGTTAAAGGTCAAATATAAAAAAATTAAATCGAGAAAACAAATGTAATTTTTTCTATGCCAGGGGTGGGCAAACTTTTCTGCTCGTGGGCCACACGGACTTCTGTAAGATCTCTAGCGGGCCGCATGCAAAAAAATGTTTTTACTTTCCAAATATGAGGTACTCATATATAGTTTTATATATATTTTATATATCTATATGAGGTACTCATATATACGATGAGTACCTTATATATATATATATATATATATATGAGTACTCATAGTAGAAGAAAATATTGCGATCACGCTGGAAACCAGCGTGGTTTTATTTTCAACGAATTTTCATGGCCGCTCTCTATCATTGCCTCAAAATTCGTTGCCCTCAATAAGTTACATATTCAAAAATATCGGAAAATCGAGTGGAGCATATGACAGATTTTTTAAAGGGGATGCTTTAGCGTACAAAATTTAAATTTAATTAATTAATTATGCTGCTTGTTTATATAATTTAACACTTTTGTGGTAAAATGATGTTTTGTAGAGGAACTGCTTTGACCAACTCAATAGCTTCACCAAGAATTAAAACCAAGAAATGCAATACCTCTAGGTTTCATGTGCGGGCCATATTCTGGTATATATTTGGAATTCGCTGCGGGCCAATTAAAAATGGATCGCGGGCCGTAGTTTGGTCATCCCTGTTCTACGCTATCTAGAAACGAATTAAAGAGAAAATATTATCATTGTCTTATTAAAAGGAAATCGAATATTTCTATTGAAATTTTAAATCATATATTTTTTGTGCTGTATACGCAGAGTTACATCTTATTATTTTTAATAAAAATATATTTTTCAGGTCAGTTTATTATGATTTCGAAAAAGATTTCCTCGCTCGTAAACTACCAGTTTACAGATTCGTCGTGCCCAATCGATTATTTCAGTCCGCTTCGGAAAACGAAAATAATAAGTGTTTTTGCTCTGCATTGAAATCATGCGAGGTGAGTGGATTAACTCCACTCGGTCCTTGTTATATGGGTAAGTGTGATTTACTCATTGAATAAAGCATATTTAAAACCTTTAACTGGTCTGGTGAAAAAAATTTGCACTAACATTCTAGTGGGGTCTCAGAAACCCCAATGCAAAAAAATCAGATTTTAATACAAATATTTACACTTAATTGCCATATAAGTTACTGACATGTGCATAAAGCACATACATGTGCAATGCTGTTTTGCACAGTCCGGGCATATACATCAGCTGTGTTCCAAGCAAAGGTGTTTCTCACACTGTACACGAGAGAATTTCGTCTTTCTGTTTCTTACATGAAGTACAAGCAGGCACACCATCTTCTTCACTGCCATCAGTTTCCTCTGAGGCTGATTTAATGCACAAAACCGGGAGAAAGTTTCACAGACATGGTTCACTTCAATCAAAAAAAACACTAATGTAGTTTACACTCTGGTGGGGTCTCACATACTCACGATTGCTTTCAACTGTCAGGCAGCACGGAATAAATTCAAAGTACAGTAATGCCACTTGCAGAGTCATCTGTAGGCTAAAAGAGAATACCAAAACCGGCAAAGTCATCTATTGTCCAGCTTGGAAGGTATTGTACATGCAGAAAAAGATGGCATGATGTTACACCCCACTAGACCAGTTAAGGGTTAAATAAAAATTGAACATAAAAATTTCCATGTTATTTATTGTTAATATCTAAAAGTTTATGCTCTAAAATATTACGAATTATTATTTTTTAATATTATTTTTTTAAATAGGAATAAAAGCAGAAAAAAGCAGTTGAAGCTATAATTTCTAAAAGAGCACAAGTTTAAAAGATATGATTTAGAGAAAAATACTTTTTTTATAGCACTTTTCGAATTAAGATTAAGTTGTATCTTTATGAAAGATATTTTGAATGTAACCTGATGTATTAATTTCAATTTAGTATGATCCCTATCATGCTAAATTGAAGAGAAAATGTTCAACTTTCATTTTTTGTGTTATTTTCGAACTCATTATTTTTCTCTCATGTTACACATAAAAATAAATTTTGTTTTAATAATAATTATACTTTTAAATATTTTTCAAATAATATAAAAAAAAATAAGTTAATAATTAAAAAGTGCAAAGAGAACTTAAAATATTACATGTTAAACTAATATTCTGATGATAGCAAATATTAGAATTTTCGTTCAAAACTATAATATGGATGCGTATTTCTTTGTCGAAAGTCTTCAACGCTTCGATTTATCTTCCTGATAATCAAATTACAAGAAAATATTTATTTTACATTTAAAATATTTTACATGATAATCAGCAGTAAAAATATGTATGCATTTTGGTCTTTTCTGATAAAACTCTCAACAGTGGATAGCTGAATTCCAACCGAAATAAATTTTGAAAGAAAATATTTTTCGATTTTTAAAATTTTTTTCGAAAGTACAGTATTTTATATTTTAAAATTTATCTTTAAATATTTTTTACCTATTAATACCACTTATGAGTTTTGAAACAACGTACATTTTCTGGATTTCTGTCACAAGTTATCTTATCGACTTCACAATGTTTACAAAACCATTATCTAGCGTGAGGCATTGTGAAAATACTCTGAAGATATGGTTAAATCCACAATGAAGTAAAGTGCGAGATATATTAGAAGTTACTTCATTGTCAAATGTTGTTGGCAGGGGATATCTGATGGGGATATCTCAGACGAATACGAAGTGTCATTTTCTCCAGTTTCATCCTTTTTGTATTTTTTGTTGCTAGCAAGTACAGTTAGTATTATATAATCTTTGATATTAAAGTATTTTAAACTACCGCTGTTTTATGGCTCCAACACTTATGTTCTTTATTAAAATACTGTATACATTTAAAAATCAAGTTAAAAATGAAAGCCAGAATAGCAAAATTACAGCTTAATAATATAATAATCTAATAATTATAAGTTTTAACAAAACTTATTAAAAAAATTAAAACATTTCATGTATTATTTCACAGATGTTCCACTAGTAGCTTCAGCTCCTCATTTTTATCAAGGCGATTCTTTTCTATGGAAAGATGTAGAAGGTCTTCAACCGATTAAACAAAAACATGAAAGCTTTATTGATATAGAACCAGTAAGTTGAATTTTTCAAAAATAAATTAACTAATGAATCGCATAACAAACATTAGGTTATGTTAAGAATCATGATGAATCTGATCGAGGATATGAAGGAGTGGCTAAATCAGGACTGACAGGAGCATTAAAGGATATGGATCGATCTTTAAGATTAATTAACTAAAAAAGTCTTTTCAACTTTTTCTATATATCCACTCGCGTTCTTTTGCATCTATGTTAATTTCTTCGTAATAAAATTTTCACTCATATTCTAAATAGAGAAATAACTTTAAAGTAATGTATCTACTTTATTTTATAATAGAATAAGAACTGTTACATCCATTATTTAACTATTAAATTAATTTAATAGATGACGGGAACAGTAGTCAAAAATGTTCGCAGAGTTCAAATCAATGCTGATATGAGAAAATCCAAATATCTAGAGTAAGTACCACACGTTGTTCTTCACAATATTTCTGATTCTGACTTTCATTTCTTATAAATTGTTTAATTACTTCTTAAAGTGTATTATTATTATTATTATATATAATAATATAATTAGAGAGTTATAAACTATAAATTAAGCATAATATAGTAATGTGTTAGAACATGTTGCCATGTGTTATTATTATTATTCAATTACTTATTAAAATTATCATAACATCTGTTGCTGTTATAAAAATTAAGAAATAATTAACATTAATTTGGACTGTAGTCATTTATATAACACAATTAAACATGTGAATAGTCTAAATGCGTTGAATGTTTAAAAATTACTACCAGTCTCAAGAACTTCTGAAAAACCCGATGCATCCCAAACATGTTTGATTATCATAGCAAACCAAGACTGCAATGCTCAATGATGGTTTATAACGTTCATCTAATAGAATTTAAGAAGTCAGTATGAATTTTAGAAACGAATTCTATCATTTTTGTTATCAAAGTTCAAAAACACACTTAGTATTTTTTTTTAATCTATGTTTTTTCAATATTGATATATAAGTCCTATTAATTGAGCCTATATGGTTTGTAACAGTAACAGTTTATTCTCTGCAACACGAATACTACCTTCCAAAAACTTAGTCTCTAATGCGATTAAGGAAAACATTATATCTTTGGAAAACGATAGTTTCGTTCCAGCGATTCTTCAATTTTTAATTAATTCAAAAATTTAAAAATCTTATTATTGGAAAACAAGAATGATAAATAATAAAGAATTGTGCTGCAGTTTATGGAGTAATTGTTACAACATGTTTTACACGTTTAATTAAAGAAGAAAATGATGATAAACTTTATTCAAAACATTAATTTCGTTTAGTAGTACCTTGACTAGAATCTCAACCATCAAAACTTGATTTATCATCTTAAATCGCTTGAATAACGTTGTTATTTTTGAGTGACTTCCATAGTTCTCAACAAGTTTCTCGTTAGACTGTACATGTTATGCTGCCTATGTTATTAGTTTGTGACTTGGATTCAATACACAAGTATATATAGATAAAAATGAACAAATATATTGCATGTATATTTACAGTATTACATTATTTATAATTGTACTGTTATTATAAATAGAATCGACTAAACTTTAGATATAGTACTGCTATAACTTTAGTGTGCAATAATTTCTTTACTTTTATTTTATAGTATTTTTATATAAAAATTACAAAAAAACTTTAAAATGTTTTTACTGAATTATTTTATAATGTTATATAAATCAAAGATGCAGTTTTTTATCATGTTGGAGAGAATTAATGTAATAGGATATGAACTATAGACCTACTTCTGATCAATAACACAATAAAGATCAAAACTCAAAAATGATTTAAATATGTATTTTACCAATAAAATAAAATTGAACTAATTTGAAATGTTGGCAATTATATGTAAATTTTCAGATCTCATAGATTCTCATATTAACGATATATAACTTAATTAAATTCTGAATGAAGTGCCAGAATATCTCAAACAAATATTAATTTGAAACATTCATCACAAAGTAAAAGAAATAATTTCTATTTTTATTTTATATGGCGCAAATAAATAGCTTTCGGATTCAATACTGTTGATAAGATTGATAAACAAATTTTTTTTATAGGATAAATAAAAATTTTTAACAAAAACAAAATTTAATTTAAAATAATCTACAGTTTTTCCTATAATAAAGACTATTTGATACAAGACGAGATAAAATAACGGAGGGACAAAAGAAATATAAAGTATTGTTATTGGATCCAAAGGTTGATCTCTACGATTCTTTTCTATTCCAAAATTGTGGACAGATATTTGTCTTGAGAATTAATAGCATTGTTAATGTAATGGAATCTTAAGATGAGTTCAGAAAATGCTCCGAGAAATCTCCGTTGGAGAAGCTATAGAATGATGTCAAATCCCTGGAGATCGAGAGTGATACATAGTGAACGTTCAACAAGAACGTTCAACAAATCACGTTGTCTCGCGATCTCCAGGGGTTATGATTTTATTCTTTAATTTCTTCAGCGGAAACTTCTCGGATCATTTTCTAAACTCACCCTTGGATAAGATAATAAAGATATTAATATTGGATAAGATTTAGATGTCAGTACTGCATTCCATTTTTCATATTCTTTTGTTCAATCTAAGGAAGTCTGATCTAAAATCATTTTTAGTTTATTCTTGCAATTATGCCAAAAATATAAAGCAAAGAATTTTGTTAAATAAAATTTATTATCTATTTTAATCTAAACTCTATTTCTGTCTAAGAGTTCGGATCTTTCTATTTTCTTTGTCCTTAAAACGATTGTAACAAAAACATTCACAATTAACTTGATAATTATAGAATATACGTATTTAATGTTCATAATTGAGCAATGAATAAAATGATGTTTATACTTGATGTGGATTAAAAATATAAATATTAGAAGAATACAGTATTTTAATACAGTATCTATAAATATTTTTTAAAAATAGTTTGCATGAATTTATAGATTAGTTTAATAGTTATCTTTAGAACTAATAAGATATCAACTGCATGATGAGTCTATCTCTCAATGCAATAAACTTTTCCATATTCAAATGATAGAAAAATAAATTAAAACTATATAAAAAATGAATTAGCCAAAAAGATGTTGGATTCCGTTTTTATTTTTTCATAGAATAACATCCATTTTCGTCAGGTGATAAAAATTTTGCTACTATTTTTTGCTGAACAATTGTTTGGAACAATTTTATCGGTAGAGAGATGGATCTTCTTGCTGTGAATTAGATGAAGATTTTAAATGATATCTTGTTGTTTTTTATCATTTACGAAGCTTGCCACACTCATTATTTCAATTCCTTTATCTTTTAAACCGGTCACATAAGCCAAACGAGTGAACTGTAAGATTGTCATTCGCTATTTTTATAATCGCTTCAATAACAAACTATTTATAAGGAGTAGGCGAAAATAGTTCTGAATGCAAGTTGTTATAATTTCCTGGATTAAATATTCTGCTTATTTTGTGCTCTTCAGCAAATTTCGCAATTTCAATTTTTATCTGGTCCAGCATCAAATTTTTAATCAGCAGTGCATCTTGTTTTGCAAGAATAAATGACTTTCCTTGAATTTTTTCAATAATAATTCTCAATGTAATCGAATAATATATCCAAAATGTTCAAATGTGTGATCAGATAAAATTTTTTGATGTCCACTGTTCAATTAAAATCGAATCTGATAATTTTTGTCATCATTAAATGTATCATATAATTATATCGATCATGTTTCCTTCATTCTAGCTCACCCCTAATATTTTAATGATAACTTAATATTAACATAATACAGAATTTCGTTAAATAATCGAAAATTTCTAGGATATTGTTATTATAGTTATAGAGTTTTATGAAAGTACTTTTCTTATTCTTATAGAATTATGAACTCCATTCCTGAAGTAATTTTTCCAGTTTTATGGATTAGTGAGGTAATTCGAAATATTTAATTATTTAAGAAAATTTAAAATATTTATTTTTACTTTTTCATTCACATTCTATAGAATTTAGAATAATTTAAAAAATATTCTCAATTAAATATAAGTTTTCAGATTTAATATGACGTATCATTAAATAAATAAAAAATATTTGGTTACAAAAATATATATTGTTATTAAAATAAAGACATAAATTTTAAAATTATTGCATTTTAGAAGCTGCTATTATGCTTGCTTGAAATTTTCTTTTATTAAAAGAAACAGTTATATACTTAAAATGCTACTTAACGCCATTGTTAGCGCTAGATATATGCTTCTCATCATGGTTCTCATGTGCTTAGATTAACAAGTTCGGTAATTGTAATCCAAATTTGATCGAATATCACGCGATTATAATCGATAATCATAATTATTTTGCGTTATTTATTAACTATATATATTATATTTAATTTGCTGCATACTATTTTGAAGGACTGTACTGTATTGTAATCTTGAAAGAAAAGGAAACTGTTGATGCTACTTAGGAAAAATAGAATAATTTCTAATAGAATAAAGAGTTTGATCCTGTTCTCATTTTGTTCTTATAAATGATAAACGGTAATGGTAATTGTGATAAAATTTTCTGAAAAATTAAGATGATTTATTTTCATTTAATATATTCTCATTCATATTGAATACGATACTAAGATATTTTTCTTTATTTTTGAACTAATATAGTTGTCATTATTCAGTTTTACATATTGTAAAACAATTGACTTTGTTTAATACTTTAGTTGAAAGTAAATTAAAAAAAACACGCAAGAGTTTTATTTACTTTCAATAAAGTATTAAACAAAATTTATTTTTTATAATGACAACTATATTAGTTCAAAAA
Source organism: Androctonus mauritanicus (assembly GCA_011317285.2). Taxonomy (NCBI): domain Eukaryota; kingdom Metazoa; phylum Arthropoda; class Arachnida; order Scorpiones; family Buthidae; genus Androctonus; species Androctonus mauritanicus. The sequence continues at coordinate 4,287 of WUQG02451277.1, read as the reverse complement.
CAGAGAAAAATACCTTAGTATCGTATTCGATATAAATGAGAAGATATTAAATGAAAAGAAATCATCTTAATTTTTCAGAAAATTTTATCATAGTTTGTTTGTTTACCATTTATAAGAACAAAATGAGAATATGATCAAACTTTTTATTCTATTATATTTAATCGTTAATAAGCCAATAAAATTTTGATTGATTTATTATATCTTTTTTATATATGAACTGCATAAAATATTTGATATAACAAGTGGAAGGTGAGTATAGTTGTAAGATGTGTATAATTGTAACAGAGCAAAACTCATAAACTGCCATAGGTGAGAGGGTGATTCTGTGCCTCTATGTAACTGACTGACCTACTGAACAGTAATATTTTTTGCTTTATATATATAATCACCGAGAACAGGGTAAAAATTATAAAAATGTTACAACTATATCCACTTTCCCCTATTATATAAAACAAGTACTGTACTAATTAGAACTCTAACTATAGTAATTTAAAATAGATCAAACTTTTTGAATTGCTTAGAATAGATAATTTCTATATGCATTGAAAATTTTTGACAGTCATTTTAATTAGAAAAATCTAGAGATGTGACACAAATTCAACAAATACATGTACAGTTCTCTCAACTCTCAGTTTTTCGGCATAATAACTAAGTTAGAAGGATAAATAATCTTATAACATTACATTCAAAATCATTTCTGAAGAAAAACAGAAGATTCAAAAACAGAGCTGGATGATAATTCACAAAAATATTCTCTACAAATATTGTAATATTTTTCTCTACAAAAAAAATAAAATTAATACAATAAATGCGATTAGTAAATCTTTAAGAATTATTTTAAATTTCATCATTAAGAAATATGCATAAATTTAAATTAGTAAGCAGATTTGTTATTTGTTTTCATCAATTAATTAATTTTAATCTTAGGAATTCAAAATAAACGATGCAAAAATAGATCAACTCTATTGGAAAATATTTCTTCCTTTGTCAACTGGCAAAGTATTATCGCTGTCCGCCATGACTGTTGGATGCACATCATTGTTATTATCAATTATTTCTTGGTGTTTCTTGAAAAACGTAAGTATTACTAATTATGATTTATTTTTTAATTTAGTTATTTAAACTTTATGTGATTAAAGTTTGTTTCATTATTCGTCTAAATTAATTTTACAGTTTATTTGATATTATTCAGGATACTGGAATATGCTCGGGGGTTTCAGGCACGTAATGGGCCTATAATTTATATGACAACTTTTACGCCATCATGAATTCGGGTATTCTGGCTAATAATAAAAAAATTGAAATTAGTTTAAGTGAATTTATAGATAATAAGTCGATAATACTATACAAAATTATCATTTTAACATATATTTTTTCATTTATTATAGCATTTGGAATTCATTGGTTTTTATATCCAATTTTAAACATTGATTTAAATTCAGAATATTATATCACGATGATTCCATTAATTACGTCATCGTGACATCATCCATTGTTACGCCAATATGACGCTATAGTAGTGCAACTGTGACGTCATAAAAAATTCGAACAAAACGAAATTATTTAAATGTTGAACATATTTTTGTTGTGAATCCATAATTCTCCACACCCTTAGCCGCTCTTAACCTAAAATAGCTTATGTTACTCGCAGGGTCACAGGAAATTGTTATACAAAGTTTGATCCGAAAGATTAAACTATGTAGGAGATTATGTGGAATAGAGAGATAAACATTGCATTTTATATACAACATATTAGTTAGGGTACCGGTGTTGCTCAGGAATTTCAGATACTAATACAATATCGGCCAAATTGCCATGTGATCTTAGAGGATGGTTTACCATCCTGGAGGACTTCGGATGGTTCTGTGATCCTCCAGAATCACAGAAATCCGGATCCCAGATCTCCAGTTTATCAGAAGGGATCCCGGTTCGGTCTGTTGAACTTCATTCTTCGACTTTCCAGTTGATCCCATAATGGATGTTGGCCAGCCTATGTTGGATTCTACAAGCGACCACCGCCAGATAATGTGTACACTAACCTAACCTAATACAATTTCTGTATCAACTTTTTCAACCATCATAATGTCAAGCACCCTATTAGTAATAAAGAAATTTTAAATTAAATGAATTTATAGAATAGATTAGTATGAATTAAGCTGCCTGAATCACAGAGAAAAGACTTTCTGCAGCAATTACTTTTAGAGCTCATCACAGGCTGATCAATACCCATGGTGGAATCAATCGGAGGGTTGAAGGACGAGATTTAACGGACTTGGCCCAGATCCGGTGAACTTATAGACTTTACGGGTAAGTTAACAACGAACTATACAAAATTTGCCATATAATTCGTTTAATTATAACATTTGGAATCCATTGGAATTTTGTGTCCAGTTTTAATGTTGATTTACCAAAACATTACGTCACGATATATCATTATCACCCTATTATGTCATCATGAAGTCATAGATTAATAGTGTTTGTGACTCAATGGCTCCGCAAGAAATTTAGCAGTGGCAACTAAAAATTTAAGAAATATTGAATGTTGTTTAAATAAAACTGAAATGCAAAAATGTATAAAATTATACGTTAGCTATATATTTTATTATGATTGGTTTATTCCAATCGAAACTATTATATAAATAATAAACATTGAGAAAAATCATAGCACAAATATTAGAAGCAAGGGGTGCAACTGCATTCTCCTGCTTCATGTAAATCCCGCATTCGAACATAAAATTTATTCGGGAATTAAATATAGAATTTTAGAATTCGGGATTTAAATGAAGATATTTTCTTTGTAACCCAAAAATGCCCCATCTCTTGAAGCGCTCTTGATCAGAGGCATTCTCAAACAAAGATTTTCATGTTTTAGAATAAGGGTGGGTAACCCCCGGCCCTCTGGCCACGTGCGGCCCTCGAGCAAGATTTGTCCGACCCGTAATTAAATTTCTCTGTTGCATATTAATACGGCCCGTCGCGTCGCGCCGATATGGCGACCCCTAGACTAGACGGTGCCAGTAAATTCTGGAATATTCGAGATGCTTAGGCCACCCGCTATATGAGGAGAAGCAGCTGTGATTCCTATCAATTTGCGTTAAGATCAGTTTAAGAAGTACAGAAGTTGTATTAGTAAGTTTTGATTGTTTTGAAAAATTTGAAAAAATTTCTGCTCCTAAAATATGTCTGGACCTTCAGATAGTAAATAGAGAAAGGTTGACCTAGAACGTCGTACCTTCCAGGAGAAGTGGACCCAAGAATATTTGTTTGTTATTTATAAGGACAAGTCAATTTGTCTGATATGTAATGAAGCCGTCGCGGTTTTAAAAGAGTACAATTTAAAAAGACATTATACCACCAAACATTTTCAAAAATATGAAAGTTTAACAGCGCAACTAAGAAGCGATATAATCGAAAAGTTAAAAAAGAATGTAGCCGCTCAACAAACTGTTTTATTAAAATGCAGTGAAGAAGCTGAAGATATCATTCAGGCGAGTTATGTTGTTAGTAAGAACAGGCCCGGTTCTACCGGGCGTGCAGAGCGTGCGTGCACGAAGGCGGCCGAACATAGAGGACGGCCGCACAGCTCTGAATTTTTTCAAAGAAAAACCAGCGAAGCAAATCCGAAACACAACACGAACCTTATGCACGAACGCAGCACATTAATCAAGAATTTTTCAGTGTTAAGTGTTTGTTTCTACAATCTTCGTTATTGTAAAAAACGCAAATTGGTCGGCCGGATTGGCCGCGTGGAAACGCTTCGGCATTCCACTCTGGTGGACCCGGGTTCGAGTCTCAGGTTCTATCTGTTGACCAAAAACAACGCAAGTTTAAATATAGTTTTGATTTTGGAAGTCGTTTTACTTTTTCACTTACTGTTAGAAGGTAGAGTATATTAAATATATAATAAAATGCATTGAAGTCGGAACCAGGAACATCGAGTCACTGGAAACACTTTTTTTTTTAAATTCTGTTTTTTTCCATGCTACTTTAGCTAGTAGTTTAAGTGCTTATGCTATAGGGAATGGAATTATTTGCTTTTTGCACTGATTCATTTAAAAGCATAAGAATTTTCGCCTAGTACCTACACAAATATATATATTTATAAAAATATATATAATTATTACTCTTAATTACAAATTACGACTCGGTGTATTTTTCAATAAATATTTCATTTAAAAAATGATTGTACTTTTTATTGATTGCATATTCATATCACATGTACAGTCTATGACAAAAAGGTTTTGACATCAGCGGAAAAGGTTCGGCTTTCGTACAATACGCAAAAAC
>WUQG02451266.1:0-12908 GCA_011317285.2 Androctonus mauritanicus | reverse complement strand
TTTATATTAATACTTTTATCTCCACATAAAAAGTACATTTTTCATTCCTACAACTTTCCGCCATTTTGCTTTACTCAAGAAGCGAAGTAAATACGTGCTTTACATCCGCTGTAGGGACATCTTGCAGCGAAGATTTTAGAAATGGTTCGCTGCAATGCAGCGCTTAATTTAGAAACGGTTAGCTGTAAAGCGCTATATAGCTGCTGCATAAAGAAACGCTCCCATGCTGAAATACGAAAACTACATATTACTTTCTACATGTATATACAATTGTTAATTTAAATAATTATGATTAGATCAATATGGTGGTATCTTATCTGCAGCATGAATATGAAAGTAACTATTTATGTGATGATAAATGCGATGCGGTCCGCGTGTGGCCATTTAATCCTACTACTATACTATATAGTATATGATCGATCATTCGTGAAATTGAGATATGATCAAACTCGTGTTATTTTTTTTTTTTTATCAAGATACTTGATTTTAATGTATTATTTTGTACTTCCTATATTTAAATAATTCAATAAACTTTAAAATCTGCTGGTAGAACTACCGGTTGAGACCATGAGACTAGTAAATTATTTTTTCTCTAACTGTAGGAATTTAATATATCGCGCCATCTATCGATTAATCTATAAAATCGTTAATAATTTGAATCTGTTTTTAAAATGTTAATATGTGAAAAACTACCTGATTTAGTCGAAAAACAATTGAAAATAGATACTAAGTACATAAATGGCCATTTTCTCCAGATAATGTTCTTTTTAATCTTCCATAATTTTACGCCAGAATTATATTTATATAAATTTAGCACAAAATATGCCAGATCATTCCATATCCATGCTACCAAGACTTTTAACCATAAATTTTAACTTAATATATGAAAAGTAACATTATTTTTTTATATTTTTCATAGTTTTAAATAATGAGGGCCACCCGCATTATTATGAGTGATATAACTAAATAATTCATATTAAAATTTAGCGCTATAACGTCAAGCGAGCCTAAAATATGCGGTTACCGTGATCTACGTTAGAAAATTAAATTTTGCTTCGCCGACAGATAATAAAATATGTGAATCAATAGTTACATTCATTCTTTCGTTTAAAATTCAGAAGGCAAAAAAAAAACTACCTCGGAATTCTTATTTTAAACTCCATGACGTTAGAGTCTAGCATCCAATTAACCCTACCTCAGCTAAAATCGTGTTATAATTTTGATTGTTTAAAATTTCAGTGAATGAATGGTTTCGAACAACAAATTGTTTTATTCCAAACCAGTCATTCAAATTTATTGCTAACTGATCATTTAACAAACACGATTTTCATTCATATGAATGAATTATTTCACCTCAATACTTTAATTCTTTAACAGACAGTGGTATAAATAAGTATCACAAAAAAAAAAATTGCTTATAACAGGCTATGGATTACATTTGTACCCTGTAGTTGCTAATGCCTTTTAGTGTGTTGTTTAGGGGAACTCCTGGAATTTTTCTAGAATTTTCTTTTCACACTGGTCTTAGTACTATCTGTTTTTCATATTTCATTAACATTGATATATGAAATCAGTATTTGACAATAGGAGAAAGAATTACTTCTCTTCTATTACATACACATCTAAATCTTTAGATGTGTATGTAGACTAAAGATTTAGTTTCAGAGACTAAAGACTGTGATTTTTCTTTGGAAAGTATATCACTAACCAGGCAATGGTATACATAGGTACTATCCATGTAACACTTTATAGAAATAATTCTTTTTAGAACAAATGACATCATATCATATAGTACAATTACATTTTTTAGTTTTACCCTGTTTTTTCAATGTTGGCCTGTTAAAGGGTTAAAATTACTAATATAATATTATAATTTAAGTGCTGATGCACATAATACTACAGTACCTAACATGTATTATATGTATCATTTTTTCTTCCACTTACAGAAATGTTTAATTTCTGCATATGATTAAAAATTTTGAATTGAAAAGCATACGGCATTAATAAATTCCTATTCAAATACTGTATTTATATCTTTTTTGGTCAATTAGGAAATATTACTTTACCATCATCATTCGATGATATCATCTGATTCAGTTCACACATATGCTCAGTTTAAAATAGTAAAAATTTTTTTAGTTTCTAATAAGAAATTAATTATACTAGAGATAATTGCATGTTATTTTGTATTAATTAGATTAAGATAAGGCTTTAATAATATTTTTTTTAAATTTAATTCATCAAAGTTCATTGGGGGTCATTCACTTTTTAACTTAAAAAGTTTATTAAACTCAAAAATTACTATTTAACAGAACTTATACATAATTTAAACTATATATATATATATAAACTTAAGCTTAAAAAAAATAGTCAATACATAACATAAGCAAATATCTGGTCATGTATTTTTTTTATTTTTTTAAGTGGAAAGTATTTTAAAATGATCAAAAATAAATCCAATCAACTTTTTGAGCTGTATAGAAAGCTTCATAAATATATTTTATACAATATTTACTTAAATGATCCCATCAAACAGATTAACTTTTAAATTGTTGCTGCCAGTCTGCTTTCTTTCCTTCTGCAGATTGAAATGATGATCCAGGCCTCTTTTTTTTTTAAATCAGTATCAGTGAAAAAATCTAGTATTCAAAGAGGTGATGGAGATGAAATTTTCTGACTCAACTTAGGATGGTTTTTGGCTGAACAGATGATTTTGACACTGCATTTCTCACGAAGTAAAATTAAATACCAGTACTCAGTAGATAGGAAGAAACAATTTACTATCCCACTTTTCAATAAATACAGTTTTTAAGTAATCTCAATAAAACAAAAATGTTATTAATGAAGTTACTTTATATCGTGAGACAAAAAGCCATTCACCTCCTGTATAACAAATATGCATTTTATCTTCCGTAATGAAATTATATATTAAAAAAATAATAATAATTTCCTCTTTTATAACTAAAGAAGAAATGATATACATGAAATGAATAACACCTCATATAAAAGAATTATATTTAAAGAATAATTAAAGAACTTGCAGTATTTTGAAACAAAAGAAAAATACATTTATATATATTTATATATATATATAATATATAGTTTTCTTTCTTTTAAGATTTGTCAGCTTTTATTTTTCATTCATGTGATTAACACTTAATTGAAAACATCTCAATGAAAGTAGTATCACATTAATATAATGTTAAGCATGTTTTGAAAAAAATACAAAACTTATGTGTATTTTGACAGATACAATGCTAACGATCTTGATAAAATCCATCCATGGTTAGTGAGTGTGCTGCATGAATTTGAATATAAAATTTGAGGCCAGAAAGAATATTTTTCAAGTAAATTTAACTTTTTTTAGTGAGCATATAAAAAAAAAAACATTAAAAATAAAAACATAAGCTAAATTTCCAACTTCTGAATAATAATAATAAAAAACAACTAATTTCCCCATTTGTTATTTTATATTTGTTTCAAAATTTTAACGGTCTAACTACATGTAATGAATCTTATTGTGTTTTTGTAATTAATATGTTCATTAAAAAATCATTTCTGAAGCCAAATATTTTTGTCTTTTTTTTGTAAAAGTGCTTTCTGATGAAATCGTTATTTTCTAATTATGCAAGACATGCAGACATACTAACATTCATTTATCAGAGTACTTTGCTTTGATGCTTTTCTTAGTGTGACCACTTGACTACACAATGTCATGTCATAACAATATTTAACTGTATTGATTTTATAAGGAAAAACTTCACCCTTAGTTTTTGGTTGTTGTACCAAACAACATTTCTCAAACCATACAAATCTTGTTTTGCACATAATAAACCCTGGATGGAAAAAGTCTGAGCTTGTGGTATTGGCCAATCAAGTGTCTTCATCAAAATCAGCTGTCAATTTCTCTTCCATTATGATGCTAATCCAATAGTTTTTAATTTTGAATTATTCCACCATTCGGAGAACTTTTCCAATTGCAATTGTTTTTCCTATAAATAAAATAAATTATTATAAAGTTAAGATTACTGATCATTTAAAAAAAAGCTTAAATTATTATTAATGATTTAAAAATATTAAAATTTTACAAACCTTCATCTCTAAGTGTAAAACGTCCCATTTGAGGAAATTCTTTAAAAGGTTCCAAACAGATAACACCAGCACATTCCATTCTCATAATTGCAACCTGATCTTGTTTAACAAACCTTGGCCTTGTTTTGCTTTTATCACCAGTTTTCTTATCAATTAAACAGATCAGTGCCTATAGTCAAATATAAAAAATTCTCTTATTTTATATTTGATTATTTATGGAAAATTCATCAGAGAACAAAAATAAATAAATATTCCTAATCTAACTGAATTATATTCCTAGATCTTAATCGTTAATTATGTTACAATACCATCATCTATTGAATGAAAAATTAATTATTTTAAATTTAGCCTAAGTGATGCTATCTGTTATTTAATAATAAAACTATAATTTTTACTATTTTCCCAAAATTAAAAATTTGTCTTGGCTTTGAGTTGAACCAGATTAGTTAGACTATCAAGACATTGGCAGATTTATGATTTCAGGATGTATATAAGTCATTTAGGATATTATTCGACTAAGCTAGTATCAGTACTCTCAAATAGGCTAGACATAACCAAGAGCCCTCATGACAAATTTGGGCAAACAGACTTGGCTCAAATAAGATGATAAATCATAATTAAATGTAACTAAGGGATCTTTCATCCAAATATTCCTAATCTAGTCAAATTTTACCCCTAGTAACCTATTTTAGAATTAAACTATCAAATTAATGAATAAAATTTCTAAACTTTACTTAAATAACTTTAAAATGCGTTTGAGTTCAATTAATAGTGTAAATACTGAAGGATTTTTCACTAAATACAATTTAATTGTAACAGATAAGAAAACCAACATAAAAATTTATTCTGTTGTATCATTTTATTGGATTTGTCAATTGTCAAATAATTTCTTCATTCTTTTTAAAAGCAATTATTTTGAATGGAAAGTGAAACAAATTGAATCTTATTGGGACAAAAAATTCATTCTGTGTGCAGTTTTATTTTTATAATTTTATTATTTGTTAATGATTGAAACATAAATTCCTTATTTCATTAATTAAGTCTTTAAAATGATTGAATTATAGATTTCATTTTACATTCATTAAAATTATTGAATTTATTATTATTTTTATTAACTTAATTTAAATCCCAAAAATATAGCATATTTATTGCAATTATTGTCTTATTTTATGATTCCAATATCTGCATTAACTTAAAAATTAAATTTTCATACAAAATGTTTTAAAATGCTATAAAATGCTAAAAATCATCATCTCTAAAATGACACATAATTGACACATTCATGCCTTGAGCAAATTATGCAAAATCTTACTACATTTAGAGAACATGGATAGACAGTAGATTCTGGGATTCATCTGGGAATTATTACCGGTATTGCTTAAAAAAAATTGCAAGTTTTCAGATGTAAAAAGTTGAATGAAGTTTCAAATGATGGTGTTTCATTATTTTGAATGATGTGTGTGTGTTGTCATGTTTAATTAACTCTATCAAGATTTAATGCATAAGTAAGAGTGTAAGACACTAAAACATCTACTCAATTCCCAACAAGTTTTTATGATGTACTTTTTGCAAACTCAATAAATCATTGCATGAAATTATATCAAAACATTGATGCTTTTATATAAGTGATAAGGCTAACATCAATAGGAATTACTCTGATATTCTATAACTTTTGCATATGTGACAATTTACATATTTAGAAGTCAGAATATAATCATTCAGAAATAGATTTCCAAGTAAATAGAGCTCCTGTTTTATATTCTCAGAATCATTCTATATTGTGATTAAGTATTTATAATCATTTCAACTTATTTCACAACAAATCAATTACAATTAAAAATAATTGTTATTAAAAAGTCAGGATATGATGTTTATAGGATATAAATCATATTTTTGACTAAGAACACATTAATTTTTGGGAAAAAATATTAAAAAAATATTGAAATATAGAATAATATATTAGAAAACAGAATAAAGTAATTTATTGTAATTGTTATAGTAATTTACTGAAAATATATTTTGAAACAAAACTGAAATTTAATAAAGTAAACCATTCTGATTAATTGAAATATGGTATTAGTTCTCTGGTCAGTATATAAGACAATAATTCAATGGGTTTTGGCAAATCATGCTCATCACTGAAAGAGTTCAATAATAAGTAGTGATAACAGAACATCTGTATATTGTTAATAAAATTTAATTTAAAATCAAATTGCCAAATTTTGGTTCCTTGTTTCAGAATGAAAATATCAGACAGCAATGCATTTGAAATATACCTCCAAAATTTTGAAAATTCGATCAAATAATGTAGAAAATAATATAATTTATATTATCAAAAATTTATAATTTTATGCATAAATTTCCAGGAAATAGTGAAAATTAATAACTGATACAATATTCAAAGAATTAATTAATACACTTACTTTTACAGATACTTCTTCTATAGAAGCATGTATATGAAGAACAGCACTATATCCAGGGCAGATGATTGATTTATGCTCTAAAATAACAACCTGTTAAAAAAAATTATATCAATACAATTATATAAAGAGAGAAAAACTTTTATTTAATAAACTTTCTAATTTATTACTACCATGATTTTATGAGCCAAGTAATAAATGAAAAAGCTAATATTTTTATTTATATTATTCTTAGAAAGCAAATCTATTTAGAAAAAAAATCTAATAGCAAATGACATTTTCCCTACAAAAGACCAATTTTATAGAATAATAGAATTGTTCCCTATGAATTATATCAGTTTACTATGATAGAATAACTGTTCTATCAAAGTAAATTGATATAATAATAAAATGTTTATAACAGAGTAAATACTAATAACAGAGTTTGGTTTATATATATTTATATATGAAAAAATGGTTTATTTATTTATTTCCATTTCTAAGCATACCCATAGTATAATAAGAGCCAATCCCCATACAAAATAAACAACAACCACATATAAATTCAAAAGAAAAAATTAATTTAACATGTAAAAATTGTTTTAATTAACAATAACTTCCTATATATAGGTAGTGAAATTGGTCTCTCTCTAAACAAATAACTTTTTCTTAATTAATGTAATGTGAAAAAATATAGGTATATCTAACTATTATGGTAGTTACTTTCCAGACCAAGTAATAAATGAAAAACCTAATAATTTTACTTTGATTATTCTTAGAAACCAAGTATATTTAGAAAATATGACAGCTGTAAAGCAAATCATAGCCTTTTTTCATTTACTAATGCATATAAAAAGCTAAAAACATATTTACACTATTATTTATTAAGATCACAACAGAGATAGGTTTAAAAAACCTTGGCTGGACAGCTGTATGGTAAGAGATCTGAAATCAAATCTGGATTCCCAAGGTGGTAGTCTTGAAAATTCAATTTGATTTCAGGTCTCATACCTCCAGTTTTTTAAAAAGATTCTAGGCCCAGCCCATATATATGTTAATTTAATTATTCTAAGTGTTATTTTGTGATTAGTTGTGTATAATTTTTCTTTAGAGAGAAAAAATAAAAACAGAATATAATTGAGAAATGCTGTAAAGCAAGATATGCCTATATATGAAACATGATATTTAATATTAATATTGCACAGGGGATCGCTAACTTTATGGATTTGCATTTAAACATTTTTGTCATAGTTTGAATCTATCATAATTTAAAACACAATTTTCCATAGATGTAATGTTATAAATGGAAAATGTGTTCTCCAATCACCAGAATTCAGAATATTCAACAATATTCATTATTCATAATCCAAGTTATCTACTGCCTAACCTTTTCTTAATACTGTTAAACGATCAATGGCACTACTCAGCAATAAAAACACAACATCTTTTATTAAAATGCTAACATTTTCGGTGGCTGCTGGCAACCCTCATCAGGCTAAAAATTTTCAAACTGATTCTAATAACATAGTAAATACTTGGTTGTTGCTTTGGGAACAATATTTCAAATCTTTGTTTAAGTTCTTTTTTTTTTAAAACGTATTTAACACAATTTAACATAAATAATAGCATGTATGAATATAAGTAAAACAAAACAAGATAAAGTAAAGTCAATAAAATAAAACAAAGATGACGTAAACAGAAATGGACCTGGTTAATGCTGGAATACTACGAATTTCACATTGTGGCACTTGTGTGTCAAAGAGTTTTGGCTGTATTAGGACTCTTAATTTGTTTTATTGTTTTACTTTACTTTACTTTATTTAATTTGTTTTATCTTGTTTTGTTTTACTTATATTCATTCATGTTACTATTTATGTTAAATTGTGTTAAATATGTTTTCTAAAAAAAAGAACTTAAAGATTTGAAATGTTATTCACATAGCAACAACTAAGTATTCACCTGTTATTCTATGTTATTAGAATCAGTTTGAAAGTTTGTAGCCTGATGAGGGTGGCCAGCAGCCACCAAAAACATTAGCATTTTAATAAAAGATGTTGTGTTTCAACTGCCGAGTAGTGCTATCGATTGTTTATCAATAGTCATTAGTTTGTTTTTTAAAAAAATAGTAGTATATGGTAATATTGGATAAAAATCAATGATGATAACATTAGAATGGTCTCCCAAAAATTAAACAATTTCTATACATCAATAATATATAGAAATTGTTAACAAAGAAATAATATATACCGATGTAAGGGAATGCATGCATCAGCATGTAATCTCCATTTATTTTAAAATTTACTGTTTTTTATTGTATATATTAGCAGTTATAAAAATATTAAATAGTGTTTATTAACAACATTTAATACTCATTAATTATTAAAAATTTCCTACGTAATATCACAAATGTAATTGATAAATTATGTAGGATACTGCATTCATCTCTGTGGTGGAGATTAACAAAAATCTGTGTTACTTTTCAGTAGATTCTATGGAAACTGTTTTACATAAAATTTGAGATGTATTAAAATCTCAGTTGTATTTTTTTAATAATCCATCATAAAAATTTTGCCACTCAATTTTTTCATATATATCATACTATTAAGTATGAAATCAGATATACTATTGACAGGTTTATCTGTTGAACAGATGTCTCTATTCAAATAAATTATTGTTATAATAGAAAACATTTGAAAAAAGAATACTGATTTTTAATAAAAATTAGATAAATTTATCATGAATAAATTAAATACTTTTTACAAAATACAATAGAAAATGGTTTATAGATTATTACTTATAATTAAAATAAAAATTTTTTTGTTATTCTAAATTAGTAAAACAAAGTATCAATATAAAATTTTATAAATTTAGTACAGTCACTTTAGTTTCAGTCCTACTTGTTGTTAATTCTGAGACTGATAAAATTACAGTCGAATTCATCTTCTCTGTTGTTTACAGAATTGAATTTAAGAGAATTATATAAATCATTTTGTGTGCATATATCATTCATTTGTATCTTTGCTTGTAAGAATCATTTACTGTAGTATTAATATAATGGCAAACAATCACAGCTAAGTCACCAAATCATACTATGAAATTTCAGTCTGAAATGAAGGAAATAGTGATGATGATATTTTATCATTTATAGTACTAGCTGTTCTTGAAATAACATTACGCTATATAGAATAAAAGGAAATAACAATATCAACTGATGTTCTGTCTCTGAAAAAAATGGTATGATTTTATATCAAAGAAGTAATTATAATTTCAAAAACACAAATTTTAAAGATTGTTTTATATAATACATAAAAAAATATTTCTTGATTTCTTTATAATGAAATTATAATTAAATTTTACATACTTTAAGAACAAAGAACCAATACTGCTTCACTTCAATACTAAAAGTTCCAAAAAACAGCACAAAAGCAGTAGAAAATTAACAAAACACTAAATTTAATAACACAATAACGTTTTCGGTATCTACGATACCATCATCAGTTGGAATAGAATACAGCTAAAGGATTACAATGTATTCAAAAATTGGAACAGAAGAACAGAATTTTTTTTTTTTTGGAACTTTTAGTATAGAAGCGAAGCAGTATTGGTTCTTTGTTCTTAAAGATAACTCAGTAAAGATATAAAAACATATATTATTAGAGATATTGACATTATTAATGTTAATCAGCCAATGTTGTTGTTGTTATTATTTGTGGCAATGTCATACACATTTCTGATAATATGATATGTATATTCATATATCCTATCTTGATGAACAATATTATCATATTCCTCTTCTCTTAGTTTCTGGGATACTGTAATGTAAACTAATTTTTGAAAACAAGGCTCCAAAGAACTTTGTAAGCAAAAGAGTCTTGTGACCAAGCAAGGAGAAAGATGGGATTATCAGAAATGTATAAGACAGTGTTATGCACAGATAGAGGCAGTAAATAAAATAGATAGCCAGAATCAATTATCAGGATATTTTCAAGTATCAAGAAATTTATTTAAACTTTTAGCATATAATCCAGCCATAGGTGTTATGGAAAAAACCATTATGAGAAAGAAACTAAGAATAACAACGTATACAGAAGGCAAAAGACTATCTACATAATATTTAGGAATTGCATACATAGAACTGTACTTGTTTATTTATGTACAACACCATTTCCCAAAGATCAAAGATCCCTGACTATAAAAAACTATAGGATTGTTCAGAAAGTAATTTTATTTTTTTAATGAAAATGAACGACAATTTTTTTATAGTATATAAATATTTTATTCAGTTATATATTGACCATTTTGATTCAACACATTTTGCCATCTTTCTGGTAGCAGCATGATTCCATGCTCATAGAACTTTTGATCTTTTCTTGCAAAAAATTGAACCAAGTGATTTTTGACATCCTCATTGAACTAAATGTTTTGCTGTTTAAAGAATTTTGTAAAGACTGAAACAAGTAATAATCAGAGGGTGCCAGATCTGGTGAATATGGTGGGTATGGTAACACATCCCATTCAAGCTGCAACAATTTCTGGTACATCATCACTCTTGTACAAAGTTGGGCATTATCATGTGTGAAACACTACACCTTTTCTGTTAATTAATTCTGGCCTCTTCTATTTGATGGAATCACTCAATTTGTCCAATTGGTGGCAGTACACTTGTGAATTAATTATGGAATTGTCTGGCAGAAGTTCAAAAAAAATAATTTCCTTGAAATCCCATCAAACAGAAAACATCAGTTTTTTTTTGATGAATATCTGGTTTTGAAGTGCTTTGAGCTGGCTCATCTCTTCCATTCCATGATCTCTTGCATTTGACATTGTTGTAAACAATCCATTTTTCATCACCAGTTATGAATTTGCTTTAGAAACAGATCATTTTCTTGACATTTGAGCAGCAAAAACAGATGTCAATGCGATGGAGCAAATCTTTCCTTGAGAGTGTGTGGAACCAAAATATTGAGCTTTGAAATGAAACCAAATCATTTCATATGGTCATAAATGGTCGAATATGACAAATTCAATCTCATAGCAATTTCTCGTATTGTTATTTGGCGGTTGGCTTCAACTAATGCCTTTATTTTGTCTTCATTAGCTTCAACTGGCATTCCAGAACATGGTGCATCTTTAATATTGAAATTGTCAGAATGAAATTTTGCAAACCAGTTTTGGCACTGACATTCTGTTAACACATTTTATCCATATACTTCACATAACTTTTTTTTTATTTGAACAGC
Organism: Androctonus mauritanicus; assembly: GCA_011317285.2. Taxonomy (NCBI): domain Eukaryota; kingdom Metazoa; phylum Arthropoda; class Arachnida; order Scorpiones; family Buthidae; genus Androctonus; species Androctonus mauritanicus. The sequence continues at coordinate 1,177 of WUQG02451266.1, read as the reverse complement.
ATTCTTACCTTTTTGGTAATAAAAAAAGCAAAATATGCAAAAAACGCTCTTTTTTTGTTTTCTATTTTTGATATGACACCAAAAAAACAATTGCATAGAATCAAAAAAGTTTTTTTATAAATAAATCTTGAAATGCAGCTATCAAAATGTATAATGACAATAAGACTTAGAATGAAATTGGTGGGTTAAAAATACAACTAATGCCACTTGTGGGGAAAAAATGAAATTATTTTCCTAACAACCTTATAAAAGAAAAGGTTTAAAAGTTTTTTTTATAAATGTTGTATTATATTATTATGGTAATATTTGGCAATCAATAGAAAAATGGTAGAATTTAATGTAAGGTTAAGGTATAGAGTTCTACAAAATATAAATTTTAAATAAAAAAATTTTTCTTGTTCTAATATGCTTATATTATTATTATTTATATTCAATTTGCATTCTGTCAACTGAACAAGTAAATACTTTATTAAATTGTAAAGTTTATGTTCAATAAATTTTAAACTGCTGCAGGCTTTTATTTTTTGCATAAATAACATCATCTGTTGTACAGCTCAGTTCAATGAGGTTTTCACCTCGAAGGAATATGGTCGGCTATCGGGCAATACTTGATTTGAGACCGATTAGTCATGACAGCACTGTGCAATATGATTTGCTTATCGAGCAGTTCCATTGCATGGTATCCAATGCAATGAGGTATGCAAATAAAAATTGAGCATTATTGTTTGTAATAAATAGTGATTCAAAATGAAACTTATGATTTATTATTATTATGAGCATCCCTACTAATGTTTATATAAGGAAACATCACCGATGTCTTACGAAAAGTTTGTGACTAATTCAGTCATAAGCAAATAGTTGCTGTGGAGAGTAGCAATAGCTGAAAGAAAACGCATTGTTTGAAGCTTGCTATTAGTTGTTTAAAACATGCCTAAACCAGTCCCTAATAACTTCTGGTTGTTAATAATAAAAAACAGAGAAGAAGGAAAATATTAAAGAAGTTGCGAGCATATTTGGCATTACTGCAAGAACAGCATTAAACATCCTAAGACATGCTAGGAAAGGGGAATAGTTTCACCAATGAAGACAAAAGATCATGCTCGAACTACGACCACAGATGAAGATTCCAAAATACGGAGAATTAATGAAAGATAACCTTTTAAGAGTACCGGTAGAA
>WUQG02451255.1:0-12909 GCA_011317285.2 Androctonus mauritanicus | reverse complement strand
TTATTCCTCAAATTACTAACCGTACTATAGCGGGGTCAGCACTGAGTGAAGCTGCACTAAGCGAGGTCTACCTGTATATATTTAAGTTTTAATCTATCTTAAATAAATTATAAATACACATTTAAATAATAATTTTTTGTACTAATGATAGAACTTTATGAGTTTATTATAATAATATCTATAGATATTATAAATAATAATGGTCCTAACTATATCAAAGCTTATTGAAAATCTGAATATATCTTTTGGTCAGTCCATATCATAATTGTATTTAAAGCATTTGGTTCCATACTGAGGAGATCCAGTTTTTGCAACATCTAGTATAGTGTAAAGTGCCACAGATAGGAATAAAATTTAAAGTTATTGATAAGGATTCTATACTCAGCATTTTGTAATTCCTGATTAATAAAAACATTATTGTTGATTGAAATTCTTATAATTTTTCTTTAATTGTAACTATGTTATCCTTATTACTTTAAATGCTATCCTTATTACTTTACTTTTTCTTTAATTGTAACTATATTATCCTAATTACTTTTAATACCCTTATTACTTTTTACTTTAATATATTATTATTTTAAGTGTTCTGTCTTTTTTTAATGTACCTTTTAGTTAATTGGAAATTTTTATTACGTAATATTTATTTATATGTGACTCTTTGCTCCCTTTACTGTTAACATTCACTGTTCTCTGTGCAGTTGAAGATATTGAAACTACCTCAAAAGTCTTCTGTATTTGCATTTTGTTTTTGCTATTAAAATGTTCATTAGCTTGAAGTCATTTTGTTTTACATTTATTATTAGTGGTTTCAGAATGTGATGTTTTAAATAGTATTTTCCTATTGTGTTGCTAATATTTTTGAATTAAATAAATAAATGAATTAAAGAGAAAAGAAACAAAAACTAATTTATTTTCTGTATAGAAAAGCTCTTTTTCATTTTCTCTTAAAAATTTTTGAGGAATTTTTTGTTTTCTAGAACAGTGGACACCAGACATTTTTAATCATGTACTTCTTTATTAGTAAAAAAAAAAATATGCACATTATACAATGGACTTGAATTATGACAAGCACATCTATGAAAATTTCTTATGAATCTTAGAGGCCTCATTTATGATTTTGACTAGTAGATGAAACAAATATATTTATAATGATGATGTAGTAGCATGAACATAGTGAGGTATAGCGAATTTACATAAATGCAAAAATTGAGATTTTCAACTGAAATATATTATTAAAAAACATTTTTAAAAAATTGAAAATGATAGAAAGAAAAAATATTTTTGACAATTTGCTTTAAGCTTAATAAATGAATTAGTATTTTAAAAATCAAGCACAAGTTTTACTTACTGATTTGGAAAATATGTGTCATTTAAAAATTTTCAGGGCATTGCAAATTATGAATTATGTGAATCTTACTCAAACATAGAAATATTATTATGTTCAATACTCACTTTACTAGTAACAATTGCTTCAGATGGAGTTATAGTAAATTAAAAATTATAAAAAAATTATTTAAGATCAAAAATGAATCGGGAACATCTGATCAATTTAAGTATTTTATCAATAGAATCCGAAATGTTTTGTGAAGCACATTTTGACAATGTAATTGATACTTTTACTCAAAGAAAAGCTTAGAAAATAAAATTATTGTAAAAATGTGTTATTGTATTGATATAAGAAGTATAAAAATATCTGAGTTTTTTAGAATGGCACAATTTTCTTTCCTGGTCATAGGTGCCAAAATTCCTCAGCACGACTCTATGTAATAGTTATTTAAAAATAAATATTAAAATAGCATACAATAAAAGCTTGCTTATTTAATATATTATTTATTAGTGCTATATTATTTTGAAATTTATTTATTTAGTATTGATTTCACACTCCAGCATACAATCTATTATTAAGGTTAAATTATTTATGTACATACAATTTTTATAAATAATAATGTATAAATAACTAATTTAGGTCTGAACAGAAAAAAATTTAAATTTATTATTTGTATGTTTATCAACTTGCTTTACTTTAATTACTGTTATCTGTCTTATTTATATTAAAAGTATGTTTATCAATTTTATCATCAGGAAGTTCATTATGAATTATTTATATTTTTGAAATTAGCTATTATATGACTATACTTCAGCTATATTTTTAATGTTCTGGAATATCTTGTTGTTAATATGCTAATAAGTTTTTATATAGCAGCAGTGATATCATAAGTAATAATACTGTTTTAACTATTAAAAATCATTTGAATGATGCTGTTTCCATTCTGTTGTTGTTTTTCTAATTTTGATTTTAATTTTTATAATAAAATTAGTCTTAAAAAAAGATTTTAGTTCAATTTATGATTACTTATTATTCTTATGATCTCTTCAGATAAATAACTATCTATTAAATGTAAAATATTTAAAATAATCTTAAAATATCAGTTTAAAAATTATCTCTATAAAAGCTCTTGTATACTTTTATCTTCTATGTAAGCAAACAAATAAAAACACAACTGAACTTTTCCTAGCATAAAACAAATTTATAAAATTAAGCAAGAAATAATTATAGATACTAGGAATTTTCAATGTGACTCTTAAAAAGTTAAAATATTTAAATAATTACATTATATTCATAAGTATTTAATTATTATTTTTATCAATTTAATATTTATTATCATGCTAACATTTGTTATGGCTTTGTATAAATTATGTATAAGCTTAAATTCTTATTATTAAAATGGAAAATCCAAATTTTGGAAATTTAGCATATTTTTTTTTTTTTGTTCTAAGAATATATACCATGTTAAATTTCTGTCGAAACAATTATTTACTTAAAGTTGATGTTAAATTTTAAATGTTGACATGAAAGAATACAGTTTTAAAACTAATTTTCATTATTATATCATAAAATTTTAAATATCTAATTAAAAAATTTTTTTTAGGTCTAGCTGCATTTTAAGTGGATGACAACATATGATGGATGGCCATGGATAATGAACAACCTCATCAGGAACTTGTTAAATGTGTGGTGGTGGGTGATACTGCTGTAGGAAAGACAAGGTTAATTTGTGCTCGAGCATGTGATACTCGATTTACTCTTAGTCAACTAATGACAACTCATATCCCTACAGTTTGGGCCATTGATCAATATAGAATATACAAAGATGTAAGTTAAGTATTAACTGTTTCATTTTATTACAAAATTAATTGATATAATTAATAATAACTTATTGATTCAAAAAATGTTTTTTAATTCTACCCTCTTTTATCAGAAAATAAAATAGTATGTGCCTAGATTTGTCAATAAAGTATGATAATATGCATTCCATACAATAGACATTTATCATGACAAGCAAAAAATGATAGAAAAACTTCTACACATTAAAGTTTCTTATACATTCCTATGGATATACATTCACACTTTTGGAACCATTAATTTTGTTGTTTTGATTATATTATTTGGTAACAAAAATATTAATATATCTTATCTGATACAAATTTATTGATGTTATAATTGATTATTTTTATTATTACTAATATATTCAATTATCGTACTATATTTATACAAAATTCAGATTTTAAATTATTTATGGAATAAAAAAAAAAAAACATTAAGTTAAAACTTTTAATATACTTTTTCAGTTCTTACACTTTTAATCTAGTAAAATTATTTCTTTGTAACATTCATATCTATTGACAAATTTTCTAATAAAATTAATATTTTCATTTCTTTATGTAAATTATTTCTGCAAATAAATTGCACACAATACAATGAAAGAATCAAGATATATTAACATTCAGAAATAATCTTAAAAGCAAATATAGTAGATCTCTAGTCTACTCCTTAACCAGAGAAATCATAAAATTAATTTCCCTGAATAATCCACAAAATATCAGAATTATGGATAATATGCATTTAATATTAAAAAATAAATAAATTATATGCATACATATACATACATACATATGCATGTTATTTATTGAAAAAAGGAAACAAGAAATTTGTTTATTTATAATGAGAAATTAATGCAATATTTATAATTTTAATTTGATTCTAATTTTGATCACCAATTATTTAGAATATAATAAACAAATGAATCTGGGTGTTTTAAAATTTTTTAAATATCACATCTGAGATCAAACACTGATAATCAAATATCACTTCTGAGTTGAATTAACCAAGATTGATCTGCAATCTACATAATCTAATCTCAGATAATTGATTGTCTATTGTATTTTACATAATTAATGTGTATTATAATATATTCTATGATTAAATAAAATTTAATTTACTTACAGTGAAATATCATTCAATTTAAAAATTTGTCCATTCTGTTTAATAATGATAAACTGAAATATAATCATGAAAATTATTAACAATATTATTATTTATGATATATTTCTTTGAAAGTAATTGCCTTGCATAACTATGTAATTTTTATATTAATTGTAAAAATTGTAAACACCATTGAAAGCTATTTTATGTAGCTTTTAAACTCTACTAATGCATTCTGAATGATGATTTCGGCACAATGTGAATTAAATTTTATATATCAATAGAAGATACCGTAATACTGATTAATAATGTAAAATATTTCGATAATGCTAAAAACAAAATATAAATTTTTATGTATTGCTATCTTCAAAGGATAATGTTTTTAGGTCATCCTTTTAAGACTGTTTTATTTTATAGAAGGAAATCAATTCTCATGGAGCTAAGAGGAAAGAATAAGGAAAGTGTCCTAAACTTCAATAATAATCCAACAGAATAATGATTCTTTCTGATAAATCAGTATCTCACTAGGAACAATACTATTTCATTCAGTGAAATACTTTTTTTACTAGAAAAGATTGCTGTACTATAATACTATCATTAAGGAGAAACCAAAGCTCACATGTTTATTATTCAGGATAGTTTTTTTTTGTTGGCATTTTTCAGGTGATAAAGCACTTCAATGTACAATTCTTTAGTTAAAGTTTGCTCTTTGGAAATGAATTTAAAATGAATAATTTCCTTATGATTTGAAAAATTTCCAATTTACTTCTGTCCTATTGAATTTTTCTCACAGATAAATGTTGGTGACCTCCATTCAGGTTACTATTTTATGTGAGGATTACACAAAAACATCAAGTTTCACCTCTGATTACATTCTTTCAAAAAATTTTCTTAATCAACTAACTAGTGAACTCATCTGCCAAAGCATGGATATTTCTCTTTGACTTAAGTCAGCAGATGTAGAACAATGTATAGACAAACAATTATGTTTAACTTTTAATGCTATGTAATAAAGAAATGAATCTGGAGCATTTAAAAATCTTTTAGATATTACATACAGGATAAGAAATATCCTGTATGTAATATCCAATAATTAAATATATCACTTCCCAATTGCACTAAACCTAGATAATCAGAAATCTACTATATTTCATTGTCAATCAGAATTAGTTAGTGTTTGAAATTAAAAAGAATTACATATTTTATATATATAATAATTATTTATATAGGTACTTGAAAGATCTTGGGAAATTGTGGATAATGTAAATGTTTCTCTTCGGTTATGGGATACATTTGGAGATCATGAAAAAGATAGGAGATTTGCATATGGCAGGTGAGAAATTAGACATTTTGATTTATAAAATAATTATTTTTACAATAAAAAACTGTTAAATAAAATTAAAAAAATTTGTTAAAAAATTTAAATTCGTGATTTTGAATGATTTTGGAGAAAAATTTCCAAAATTCTGGAACATATTGTTAATGTTTCTCACTACATATAATTTTTCTGAAATATAATCATTAATTAATTTTAAAGTCAATAATAATAACATGTATTGCATAACATTATTTTTATGAATTAATGTTACTAACTATGAAATAATTTTAACATTGAAAGTGTAAAAATATAATGTAATTTCTAGGTCAGATGTTGTGCTGTTGTGTTTTTCAATTGCAAATCCTACTTCACTAAGAAATTGTAAAGTTATTTGGTATCCTGAAATACGAAGATTTTGTCCCAATACTCCAATTGTTCTTGTAGGATGTAAGAATGATTTGCGATACATGTATCGTGACGAACAATTCCTTAGTCTCTGTCGAGATAGAAGTCCATTTTTCAGGTTTGTGAAATTATAAAAACTTTTTAATAATCTTCTAACTAAATCTTTATAATTCCAAATTAAAAAATAGGAAAAATTATAAATAAGGAATCATATTCTCAGAGCATTTTAAATGTAATATATTAATTTTTGAAAATATTTTTAATTTACTCAATGGAAAACACTCATTATATCAAAAATTGCAATGATTAAAAATAAATAAACAAGAAATACAAGTTTTATCTTAGTAAAATAATTATATAATAATAATTAAAAGTTTTTGATTGTAAAATTTATTTTATTGCTTAAAAACAGATTTATTCATACAGAAAGATATCATATGCAAAAATTGGTTTCTTCATAAAAGCAATTGGATGGTTCATCTTCTAAATAGGTATATTTATCTTCTTATATTGCACATTTAGGTGAATTTAAACTTGTTCGATAAGAAGATAAATATATTTATCTTCAGTTTTAAGAAAAATTTATTAAGATGTGAATTAGAGATTATAAATTATTATATAGAATAAAATTCAATTATTGATTTAAGCAAATTATGGTAGATAGTTGATTGAAAATGAAATAGTTTCTTTGCAATTAAAAAAATGTATTATATGTTTGTTCAGTTTAAATCAAAAATTTGTAACTGAGAGTTAGTAAATTGAGAAATATCTGTAAATAACAGTAAGTGTGTCCCTAATTAACATATTATTTTTTTATAAAAATTGTTATTTTCATAATATAAAATAACAAAAAATAAATAAATGCAAGAATCAATTCAAAAAGTAACTTCCATTAATTTTTAGCAGTGAAATAAGAAGTGGGCAGAAGATTGTCCATGTGCAGCAAGCAATATAAAATGATTCAGTAGCTATCAAACCATCATGTTTTTGACTAACAATTATTAATTTCCATCATGAAACCAATGATTTAAAATGAATGGTATTATCAATGATATCCCATTAACTGCAAAGAGCATGCAGTTATTTATTTATCATGCTGCTTCTGGAATTTATAGCACAATGACTACAATCACTTATAAAGTGTATTGCAAGACACTACAAAAAACTTTAGAGGGGTCATTCAAAACAAAGGACTTGGTGTACTACTACTGGAATAATCATTTGCATGATAATGTGTGCCCTCATATTTGAAAATTATTTGACATTTCAACTGAAATTTATTTAATCATCTGTCATAGTCTCAAACTTGCACCGAATAACTATCATCTTACCCAACACATGTAAAAGTAGTTGAGTTCCTAGTGTTTCAAGGATGACAAGGAGTCAAAAACAGGAGAACAGATATGGCTGAACTTGTAGGTGGCTGATTTCTTTGATGAGGAAATTGTAATGTCTTACCCCAATATGACAAATGCCTAAACTCAAGTGGTGAATATATAGAAAAATAATTTAGATATTTAAATGTTGTTTTGTGAATGATAAATGCTTTTGTTACACTACTTAGTTTTTATAGTTGATCAGAAAATATTTTCCAAAAGGCCTTCATAATTTAAACATATTAGTAGTATTTCTCTTTTGCATAATTCTAATTATGGATGATATGTGATTATTTGAAAATGGTCTTCAATTGCAAATCTAGAGAGAAATTAGAAAATTATACAATTTACAATATAATTAGTATGTAATACACAAAAAAATGTTTCTTTCTTAAATAAAACTTGTATAATAGATTACAAAATAGACCTATCCAGAATGCTTAGTACTGTATTAAGGTTTAGCAAAATTTTCCAGTTGTTAATCGTTTACTTTATTCATTTTATTCATCTAGTTATCAAGAAATATTGCAGCATCTTTAAGCCAAATATACTGTGTTAATTACTGGCTGATTCTTATAATAATATTACAGCTGAATTCAGCTTGTTACAAGTTTTATTTTAACTTAAATATTCTTATTTTAATATTTATATTTCAAACAAGTATATAATAAAACAAAATGCCAAATATGAAGCTTCAAATTTGATATAATAAAAATATCAAAAATTAGCAATAAACATCATTTTTCTTCTGTTCATATGCACACACTTCTACAGTTCATATCATTCATCTAATTTCAATAAAATTTCGAATATAGTGTTTTTTAGATTATTTATGAGACTGAAAATTTGAAAAAATGATCCTTATTGCCAAATTTTGCTATTTAAATATAGAAGCTATGAATATTCTATTCTTTGTGAACATTTTTATAGACTGCATTGTTCAACTGTTTCCAACCAAATATAAAATGTAGATTTCTCTTAAGATACTTAGTTTGCTGAAAGTTTCAGTTTCATCATATGAAAATTAAGAAATAGGAGGAATTTTTTTTATATAAACACTTTTATAGATTGCATCATTCAACTGAATTTAAATAAATTCAAAATATAGATGCTTTCTACCTCATTTAAATTTTCTAAAAATTCCAATATAATTTGATTAAAAGTAAAGAGCATGTTTAATGATGATTGTTTGCTCTTAGAAAACTACTATCAGAGAAAAAGTTTCATAAAAAAATAATAATTAATAAATAAAAAAAAACATGTAGTACGTAAGAAAACAAGAAAAGTTTAGTAGAGAAAAGTTAGGATATTTGCTGTAATTTAGAAATAGTTATTTCATTGACAACTTAAGAAAATGAAACAGCAACATCATTTATGTGATATTTTTAAATCATAGTAAATATTTTAATTTCTCACATGGGTATTTGACTTTTTTTACATATCAACTTAAAATTCTCTAATATAATATCATTTATTTTATTTTTTAGTTAATCTAATATGTAAAAAATAATCCATTTTTATTTGTGTATATATTGTATTATTCAAAAATATATAACATAGATATATACTGTGTATACATATATGTATGTACAGTATAGATGTATATACTGTATATATATCATACTTTATATATTTTTTGTTTTTATTATATATCCAAACTGAAAAAATTGCAAACATCCAAAATATATAAAAAATTGAATTTTTTACAAATGTAATTATTTGAATAATTTTAAGTTATCTTATTTATCTAACATTAAATCCATTTCAATAGTCTGGGATTTTTCACTCTGGATTATTTTTTAATAAATTCTCAACTTTCATATTTCTAACTTTTAATCTAACTTCTAGTTGTTTATCTATTCTAAAAGTCCATTAGGATGGGGATGATTAAATTTTAATGTTTCTGAAATAGTTATAATGTATTTAAATTTCCATATTTTATTAGGTTGAAGAATTTCATCATCTGTGGTTCCTGCTAATGATTCTAATGACATCATGTTGGAAGGTAATAATTGTGTGTTTTGAAATAGTGACAACTTAAATCCATGGTAGCTATTTCATTTGTTGTCATGGATTGTTGGAGAATTGAATTCATTCTTTCAAATAAAAAATTATGGAAATTGTTGATTTTGTATTACAAAATATTCATATGTAGGTTTACAAAAATTTTATTCAATTCTTTATAGAAGTATTTGACAAAATAGAATTCCTTTTTTTACACTTTTTATTATGTGCTAAAAGGAATGAATTTTTTACAAATATTTTACATTTTATTACAATAATAGTAATATCTATTTCAGAACACATCAAAACTTAAATCATTCTCATTTTAATCAATTTAGAATAAATAATCAACTGGAAATTATATATATATATATATATTTGAAAATTAAAATATATTAAAAAATGACCAGTAAATTTTGTTTTGACATCATACAATAATGTTTATTTTTAATGATTCCAATTAACTAATTTTCAGATAAAGATGGTTGCTGTTGTATTTAAATAAATTTGTGAACTTCAAAAATTAATAATAAAATTCTAGTGTTGGATTTTTTTTATTTTTTGAAGTTTTTATATTAAAGCAATATACAGTCATCCCAAACTTATGCAAGAGTTATGTTTTTAACTTTATCCAAGGCAAATTTTGTGTAAATCAGAAAAATTTTTTAATAAAAATTCTGGCTTAAAATACTCCACATGTGCATGATTACAATGGTTGCAGCTGTACAATGTTATGTTACAATAACGTAATAATTTATTTAACTTGCCATAACTTGCCATCATGTTTTTTAAATAATTTATTTATAAGAAACATTTTTTATCCTAGAATGGTTTCTCTTCAGTTTACAAAAAATTATTGAATAAAATATATTTAAATACAATTTGAATATATGTTAAAATAAATTTTAACAGATATGGCAAGTTTTAAATATATTTATTTGAACATTTATCCAAATTGTATGTAAGATTATTCTATTTGATATTTTGTTGTAAGCTGAAGAGGATCTGTTCTAGGATCAAAAACGTTTATTAAATAATAAATTATATAAAGTTTACTACTTGTAGTGTTTTCTCATATTGGACTGTTATTTCACAATATTGTTCCCTGATTGAAAATGAAACAATGCCACATGAAATAATATCATACCAGTAATGTGATATTTAAAATCAACAAACAATATACAAATCAAATAATGTGAAGTTTTAATAATGTAAATTAACATGCTTGAACTTTTTCCTACAAATACAGTAGTTTATACTATATATCTGAAAAAATTTAAAATATTACTTAAGTTAGGGAATGGCTGTATTATATTATTTTCTCTTTGATAAAATTTGTAAAGTAATTCAGATATTATATTAGAATTTTATATTAAAAATTTTATAATGAATTTAATTTTGTTGTTGAATTTTAAATTTTAATTCATAGAGTATTAAAAATTGTTCATTAAATCACAATTTAAAATGTAGTTAATTTATCTAAAATAAAAACTTTTAATATCTGATATGCTAACTAATAGTTTTCAAATTGAGTCAAATATAAATTAAAGATTTAATTAAATTTAAATCATAATTATTGAGTAATAAGGTTTAGATAAGAGTATACAGCCATGGAATATTAGAAAGTTTCAAATAAATAAAATTTTTATACAAAATAATATAAATAACAAATACTACTAGCAGGAAACACTATACTGTTTTCTGCTAATAGTGCAGGAAACAATATTAAGAAAACAGGTAATGCAGTTAATTGAAAATCATTGTTATAATCTGATGATGACGAATCAAATCTTTGATATACATATAATTTTTCCAGTTATATATTATAATAGTTTTTATAATAGTTATAAAGAACATGTGAATCAATATTCATTCTAGTTTCTTATATTGATATAAACTTGGCTTTAGTAAGAACATACAATAAAGCAAATAATCTAAACAAGCCTAATTTATCTCTGGTGTATTATTTTTGAATTAAACTGAAATTTAATAATACACTAGGGTAAATTTGGCTTATTTAGATTATTTGGTTGTTGTTCTCCTAAGTGAGTTAGACTTATGATGCACAATAAAATAATTTAATTCTAAGTGTGAATAAAGTAGGATCATAAATTTAATTTGATTATTCTGTTTGCTAATGCACCTATTCATATATATCAAATTTAAGCATTGGTGGACTTATGCAGTTTTTGATTTATGTGGAAGATTTTTGGATGAATTGAATGCATAAGTTGGAAATCTATTATATATCAAATTAATTTAAAACTTCAATTAAGTGAAAATAGATAATAAAATACAAAAATTATAGCTTCACTTACCATTTGGTTATACACTAAGAATAATAACAAACACTTTTTCAGTAGGAAAGGCCTTTTTATTTCAATAAAAAGAATTAAAAACATCAGAATAATGTTTTCAGTTTAATAAAGCTATCATCAATTCTAATATCTAATAATTTTAATGGCTTTATGAAGCCAAAAACATTATTCTCCATGTAATTGTTTTTATTCAAGTAAAACAGAATTTTCCTATTAAAAAATGCTTATTATTTTTAGTGTATAATAAACAAATATTACAAATCTAAATTATATATATATATATTTGCAATACATAAGCAATCCTGAACTTATATAGATCTGACATGTATAAATCCATACTTACCTTTTGTACCAGGATTATTTTTAGGTAATGAGCTGGGCCTTAACCCAGACCTCACTATAAAAATTGGATTTGGGGAACTCAAAATTGAATCAAAATCCTCCAAGATGGTAAGCGACTGCTTTATCATGCAACGTATGTGTTTATTCTTTAATATAACTGTTTTTAGTAAACTTGAAGGTATTGAATACAAAATGTTATGATTGAATACAAAATACAGGATGCAAATTAAGTGATGATAGAAACTAATTTGTATCATCATTTAATTTGCATTCTTTATTTTGCACTATTTATACTGTTAATTATCATTGTAAAACACTAGTGCTATATAATGTATGCTCCAATATGTTTGAATTATGTAGGGTTTCATAGAATGTTCACCTACATAAATCAGGGACTGCTTGTATATTTATATAAAATTCCTTATATTTATAATGCACTCAAAATAAACCCTTTTATATAAAAAGTACTTATTATTTTTAGTATATAATAAATACAAGTAATCTTTGATTTACAATGAATGTATCTTATAATTGCCCTTATGATATTCTGAACTTAGCAATTTTATTAAAAATGTAGTAAGCCAATCATCTTGAGAATCTGGGTTCACTTCTGAATAATTTTACACTTGGAACCTGGGTTCAGTTTCAGATTATTTTATAATCTTGAGGACTCAGAATCAAATCCAGATGATACAAAATATGAAACTTAGTGGCAGGATTTGAAACTGAATCTTATCGTAAGTCAAGGACTGTCTCTAATAATGACTCTCAGCATACCTTTTGTGTTTAGAATTATCATGAGAAATACTCACAAGGGAACATCGCACCCGATGTGTCTGGGATTTTGCCGATATTTTGTCATCTGAAAGAGCATAAAGAGTA